>JAAEAF010013502.1:0-168448 GCA_011037195.1 Triatoma infestans | reverse complement strand
CTACATTGATTCAGAAGAAGCCCCAGCGTGTGAGTAAATACAAAAACCTCAAACATAGATATGATTTCTCCTGCATCTCTTTTCCAACACCTCTTCATGAGATCAGAATATTTGAGCGGAGAAACAACATATCCATTAATGTATTTGGTCTAGACGATGAGGGATCCATTTACCCGTTAAAAGTTGGTAGAGAAGAAAAGGAGGATCATCGAGACCTGCTAATTTTGGAAACTGATGGAAAGCAGCATTACGTTTATATAAAAAACTTTGAGAGATTGATACATTCTCAAAAAACGAAACGCAAAGGAGCGATAAAAGTTTGTAAACGATGTTTTTCACATTTCGATGACCAGCATGGAAAAAGAGCTGAAGAAAAGCTGAATAGACATAGGGAATATTGTAATGAGAACAATGCAGTGGCGATTAAACTTCCCATTGATGAACCTTACATTATCTTCAAAAACTTTGAACGTCAATTAAAGGCGGATTTTGTAATCTATGCAGACTTTGAATGCATACTAACACCAGTGGAATACTGACAGCCATCAACTAGCACTTCGTTCACAACCTGTTATCAGAAGCATGAACCTTTCTCCTTTTGCGTATATGTTAAGCCTTCAAACAACATTTATCATCTTTGCCCCCTCTCACTTAAAACCCCTTATTTATATAAGGGAATAGATGCTGGTGAACAGTTCCTTTTATATCTTAAACATTTAGCTGGTGAAATAAGTTCAATTTTGAAAAGAAAAGAGATGATTCAAATGAATGAAATGGAGGAAAAAGAATGGCAAAAATCTAAAATTTGCTACCTCTGCAAACAAGAATTTTCAGAAAATAATCACAAAGTCCGTGATCATTGTCACATTTCTGGCAAGTATAGAGGTTCTGCATGTAATAGGTGTAATCTACGATGTAAATTAGTAACTTATGTACCCATAATTATACACAATCTCAGTAGATATGATTCTCATTTAATATTAAGAAATTTAGGAAAAATTCCTGGTAGGATTGATCTCATACCACACACGAAGGGAAATTTCATTTCCTTCACCAAACACATTGATGGCATTAAATTCCGCTTTCTCGATTCCTTCAGATTTATGTCAAGTAGCTTAGAAAAACTTGTACAATATTTACCAAAAACCAGCGTTGCTGAGACATCAAAATTTTTCAATGGCTCTTTGCTTCCATTAGTCTTAAGAAAAGGAGTATTCCCATATGATTATGTTTCTTGTTGGGATAAACTTAGTGACACTTCTTTACCTCCAAAAGAAGCATTCTATAATAGATTAACCGACAGTGAGGTTAGCGAAGGAGATTACGATCACACCAAAAAAGTTTGGGAATCTTTTCAATGTTCCACCTTGGGGGAATATAGTATAATTTATTTAAAATCGGACACATCATTACTTGCAGACGTATTTGAGAATTTTAGAAATGTAACAATGGAAACTCATAAAATTGACCCTGCACATTATTTTTCTGCACCTGGTATGGCGTGGGATGCGATGCTGCGTTTAACCAATGTAAAATTAGAACTTTTACTGGACTATGATATGATTTTGATGGTTGAACGTGGAATAAGAGTGATTATAATCCATTAGAAGAAGAAACTTTTATCACTTATTTAGACGCTAATAACTTATATGGTGATGCCCAGAGAAGATTTCTACCTTATGGAGATTTCAAGTGGGTGGAAAGACCCGATGAAATAATAGTTCAAGACATCCCCGAGGATTCTGATTATGGTTACATATTGGAAGTGGATATCAACTACCCTGATCATCTTCATGTGCAGCACAATGATCTGCCATTCCTTGCCGAATCAATGACACCTCCTAACAGTAATACAAATATAAAAAAGTTAATTCCCCATCTCGGTAAACGGGAGAGATTTGTTGTTCATTACACTGCACTCAAACAGGCTCTTGATCACGGATTGCAGTTAGTTAAAGTTCACAGAGCCATTCAGTTTAAACAATCTCCATGGCTTCTTCCCTACATTATGTTAAACACTGATATGAGGAAGAAGGCAACTAATGATTTTGACAAAAATCAGTATAAATTGTATAATAACGCCAATTTTGGTAAGACCATGGAGAATGTTCGCAAACGAATAAACTTTGAGTTAGTGTGTAATGAAAAACGCCTATTGAAACTGATAGCTAAACCAAACTTTCTTGACCGTATTGTATATGAGGAAAACCTGGTTGGTGTACAGATGGCTAAAACTAAGATGTACTTCAACAAAGCAATTTACCTTGGTTTAAGTATACTCGGTATCGCTAAAACAATTTTATATAAATTTCACCATGATGTAATGTTACCGAAATATGGCCCCGAAAGACTAAAACTAGTATACACCGACACCGACTCACTCATTTACCATATATACACACAAGATGTATTTGAAGACATGAAAGAGTTGGACGAGCATTTTGATTTTTCCGACTATCCGAGCAACCATCCTAACTATTCAATTAGGAATAAAAAAGTACTTGGGAAATTTACGGATGAAGTAAATGGTGAGATTATTAATGAAATTATCGCTCTAAAACCCAAAATGTATGCTATCAATGTGGGTGGGGATGTGAAAAAGCGTGCCAAGGGAGTACAAAAATCTACGTTAAAAAAGATAAGTTTTGAAGATTACAAACGAGTTCTATTTAAAAATATTAAGATGTATTCATTAATGAGATCAATTAGATCATGGGAACATGTTTTCTCTCTTGAACTAAACAAAATATCCCTTTCATCAGCAGAGGACAAGCGATGTTTATTACAAGGTGGGAAACGTACTTTAGCTTATGGACATTGTAATTTAAATTCTTAAAAAAAAATCTATTTCACTAATTATTTTATTATCTTTTATTATACTGTACTGTATGCTTTTTGAATTATTGTAATTAAATACACTTATTCCAAAATTGCTTTTTCTTATTATTGTATCCTTATGACAGAAATAATAGATAAAAAATCAAATTTTTGTACCAAGTACAATCCAGATTATGTAATTAGAATTCCTTTTTCTTTCAAACAAGAATGCATTGTTTTTTTAATTCATTGTATACCATCGAATAAACATGTTTTTATTAATAAACTAGTATATTCTTAATCTAGCTTAATGATTTTTTTTGTTATTTTACCTCATTATATCCTTATGTCCTTAAAAGAGAGGAGGAGGGGGGGAATAATAAAGCAAAAATATATTAAAAACATTTTTTTTATTTAATCCCATGTCTTTCAAACCAATTACAGTTTTGACTATTCAAGCTATGTAGTTTACAAGGACATTCTGTTATTGAATTTTCTAAAAGCTGTAGTCCACAAAACACACACTGAACAGATTTGTTTCTGATCTTAATAAACCCATTAAAGGCTAATAGTTCTGGACTTAGCCCTGTTTTCCAATGTCTGAAAGTGTTCTCTCTAACATTAACATTTGTAAAATCAACCTTAGAGTGGTTTTGTAGCAACCAAGTTGTCAATATTTTGCAAAACTGTAAAGCACAGTTATATTTGGTGTCTTCATGAAATCCACACTTTGTGATATGGTGATATGGGCGGAGATGTTTAATGCTTGGGCAACCAAAGTCCTGGAGGTTGAATACAGTTTTTTCAATTATATCTCCCAAGAATTTACATTTTTCATCTCCTTTTGCAAACAGGTAGGCATAATTTTCAGTCATATTCTTCAAAATATCATTTAATTCAGAATAGTCGATCTGACCAACTTCCCATCCAATACCATGGAGATTATTGTACATATTGTACACATACACCCATCTGTTGGTCACTGAGTATAGATGTCCAAAAGGAGGTGGTTTGAATAGCCAATGCTTCTCTAAGCCAGCTACATCGACAATTGCCAACTCCTTTACAATGAATGCATGATCATAGCTTCGATAGCATTGAATATCTATCACTGCAACACACATGTTGGTGAGAAACTAAATATATCTCCAATGCAGCATTGTACTTATATGCCCCCACCCTCCTAAATTCTTCTGACCAAACCTGATAGAGGATTATATTCTACAAGTGCATCATGTAAGATTAAAGCATAAGCCGTGGTATTGGCTGCAAAAGCTTCTGTTGTTTCCAATTCTATTCTAATATCTACTGAAGATGATCTAATTGCCTCAGACTGGCGAGAACAATCAATTACGATAATAGGAGCCTCAACTCTGAATTGTTCTTTGCTTAAAATAGGTTCATTTTCCTTTCCATAATAACTATGTTGAAAATTTTGATACATATGATATAGAATTGTAAAATCATTATTTGAGAAGTCAATGTTAAGATCATCATAGGGATAAACCTCTGAATTTAGGTGCAATTTAACATTTGATATACTACAATGATTAAACTCTGACATATCAGTTTGTATATTATTCTTTTTGTTAGTTTGAAACGCAATTATGACATATCGAGGTTTTTCTAGATTTGTTGTAGTTTTCACTGTCCAAGTGTGCTTTTTTGTAGCAGGTAGTGAAGGATATTCTATTAGGTCCCATGATCGGAATGCCATGTGAACTGTTTTTCCTGTGTTGACGAAATTTAAAAACTTTAACTTCTGTTCGTCGGAAACTTTAACATAGGCCATTTTCCATTGTATAGATTTTAGTTTAATGGAAGCCTTGACATTGGTATGATTCTCAAAAACTCTAATACTATCATTATCTGATCTGCTGCGATGTAGAATTAACTCATGTCTTCCTTGTAAAATTATTTGATTGTAATCTTCAAAGAAACCCATTACGATATCTAAGGGAATGCAAGCATCAAAATTTCCTTTATCATCTGCTAATTTCACATATTCACTAGGCATCATCCAACCACTCATTTCTAACCCTACCGCCTTGTCTGGGCTAAGAGATGCATAACCTTTTAATGTACAAGCAGTTCCAGGATTCCGCACATGATCAATCAATACACCATTCAATTGATATTTGATTTCATCAAACATAAACAAAAATCCATTTCTTACTAATCTCAATTTACTTGGATCTATAGTTGTAGCCCCTTCTTTAACCAGTTGCCCTTGAATGTAGAGATAACTCTTGGAAGGAACGGTGTAGATGTCCTGCTGTTGCACAGCAATGATAATTTCATCAGAATTGTTCAGCGATTGCGTATAAGGTTGGTGAGTGTGGTACTCAAAATCGGTTATCCTTTCCTCGAAGGTCACGCCAGCATTAACATTTAAAATCTCTTCCATTTCCGCTTCACTAAAACTCCTACCTGCTGTTGAAGAAATCTAACGTTTGAAGGTGTTAACACACTACGAGATGTACGTTCAATACTATATGGTTTACTTCTAACGTAGCTGCTTTTATACTTTCGAAAGTCAATACCCATTTTTCTTCAAATGTAATCGAATAGTAATTACTTCCTTGCGAAAATCGACTATATTGTTATCTTGATCTGTAAGAGACAGCGTAATATTGTCAATTATCTCAACGTTTATTGGAAAGTAAATGACTGGAGTAGGCTCCTGAACTAATTTATAACCTGGTGGGACTGTCGGGGAAAATTCATATATGGTATGTCCAGGTTTTCCATTTCTGTATGAACCTGAAGCTATATTGCAGCTTACAGCAATTGTATTTACGCTATGAATATTAACGATATCATTGGATTTATGTTTAACCTTTTCCTTTAACACCTGTTGTTTAGTAAATCCTAATAATGGACCAATAGAATGCTCTCTGTTGAAATATACAGGTTTGGTGCACATCAATTCTGTTTGTAATGTATTTAAGTTGCCCTTCAGTTTTATCGAATTTGGATATGATATATGCGATCTTATATAATTTGCTATGGCATCAACTTCATATGTACCTGTAGGTAAACTGATACCAGTTTACTTCAGTTACATAATACTGACACCATTGCCATAATAAAATTTGTTGTTTACATTTTCAGTAACGTTAGGTATGGAGTTGTAAGATTGAAAGCTAAGTAATCCAACACTATAACCACCAACACCAACATCCGATAAATTGATTGGGGGGAAAATATCAGCCTAAGAACACTGGATGTTCCAGTTAAAGTGAACGTATAAGACATGACTGAATCCTTTCTTCTTTAAAATGCATTATTATATAGGAATTGTAAACATAAATGCCCACAGTAAGGTGTATTCCAATCTTGGAATCTCTTTCTATTGTACACTATGTCACAACCATTTAAGTAACGCAACAATTCCAATGGTGGTCTGAGGTTGCCAAAAGGATCAAAGTAATCGGCTCTATTTCTTTTTTTAATATAAGCAACCCAATGAGTTCCTGGATTATGTGCAGAATCTAAATTTACAATGGCACATTCATCAGTTTTAGGAAATTTTGGTAATGTATCACGCATGTATATACCTCTAAAATGTGGAATATCATTAGCAAATTTCATCAACTCTATATCTGTTAGTGCTCTATTAGGAAGTAGTCAATCTCTTTTAAAAAACAGACCATATCCTTTTTTGTAAGGTTTAAGATAAAGTCCTTGACCAACTTGCTGTGCCTCCATTTTTCTATTATGTCTTCTCATTTCTTCTAATCGGTTCCTGGCAACTTGTGTATCTTTAACTGCCTTAGCTATGGCTGACGCCCCACCGGCTAAACTCCCAAGCGCGGAAAGCCCAGCGAATAAAGGTACTAGAAATGGTAGAATACCACCAGATCTTGGTACTGGTAGAACTCTTGGTATTTTTGTTACTTTCAACTTTCCTACATACTTTTTCGCCTTTCTTAAAGCTTTCCTTGACGCGTTACTAATTGATAAAGGTGAATTTACACGTGCTGCACTTATAACTTCTTTTATAGTTTTTACCTTTTTCTCCCCCCCACCTAATTTCACTTTGGCTTTCATTGCGTTCGTCACGGTCCAAGCTGCTGCTTTTTCACCAAATGATGCGTCACTAGCTTTTGTTCTTTGCCAAGCTTTGTCAGCGAGTATGAGATCAGCCTTATGCCTTGAATCTAGATCGTTCTGCTGTGAATATGCAATGTCATGAAGTCGACAGGCTTCGTCCAAGGGATTAATACCTCTATCTCCGCGTTTTAATCTTTCTTGTAATTTAGTTCCAGGACCACAAAATCTGTAGCCAGGTATATGCACTTCAGATGGGAGTTTGTTGATCACTGAATTTATAAGACCTCTTCCCACAGTTTTCCTTCTCATTATGATAGATCATTTAGAGCTGAACGTATTTATATAGCATCCTTCTCCCCTAATAAAAAAAAAAAAATGCGTTTAGAGAAGCAAAGTGAAAAATTACCTATTTGCAATCTAGTGACCAATTCAATGGATGGAGGACATATGAAAGTAAATCGACATGGATCATTACTGCCAGATAGTTTACGAGCACTTATTTGTGGGACTTCAGGATCCGGTAAAACCAACCTTATGGTTTGTTTGCTTTTACAACTAAATGGATTGAGATTTGCAAACTTATATATTTGTAGTAGATCACTCCAACAAGAGAAATATATATATTTGGAGAAGATTTTTAAACTAGTACCAGAAATAGGGTTTTGTACAATAAATGCCACTCAACAATTAATCAACCCTGATGACGCTGAACCAGACTCTGTTATCATTTTTGATGATATTTCAATGGATGAGCAGGAAAATATTCGTAAATATTTCAGTATGGGACGTCATAAATGGATAGACTGCTTCTATCTTTGTCAGAGTTATGCTAGGATCCCTAAACACCTAATTCGCGATAACGCCAACTTTATCATGCTTTTTGAACAGGATGATTTGAATTTAAGACATGTATACAGTGACCATGTAAGTTCACCCAATATTTCATTTAACAAATTTAAACAGATGTGTAATATCTGTTGGGAGGAGCCTCATGGATTTATAACTTTAGATAAAACAAGAGATTTAAACAGTGGCAGATTTCGGAAGGGTTTGGACACATTTATCTATATATAGCCCCGGCACATACATAGAAATCTACCATTTCCATCATGGATACTAAAGCTACGAAAGAGCTTATTAAAGCTTCAAAGTCGCTTCGCGAAAAATTTAAAAGTCTGAAGAGAGGTCTCCTATCATCTCAGGAGGATTTAGAAAGGAGTTTGAAACCTATTACCAAACCTCTTCAAGAGCTAATTTATCAAAAAGAATTACCCAAAATCAAAGAGGAACCCTTTACACCGCTACCATTAGTGGTTAAAAAAGAAGCGTCTACCACAACGGAAGCAACATCTCATACATCAACCCCGCTACACAGTTATCCAAAAAAGAGTGTTTTCCCTATTAAACAAGAAGAGGAAACATTTGAAGTTGAAGAAGAGTTTACTCCCTTAGAGCAAATACAGCAACTTGGTATGGAGAAATTACAAGAAAGTTTAGAAGAGGAAAAAGGGATAGGTCCTTTAGTTCAACCCTATCTATTGAAAATAATGAGTTCGGATACTAAAAATATGGACGACAGGTACGGTATTCAGGTACTACCTACAGGTGGAATGGTCATAGGAAATTCGGTAGTAACTATTGATGGTGATGATATTAATATAAATAATAAATGGTATGAAGGTACGCCAGGTTTATTTCAATTATTATTTTTAAAACAAGCTACTAACTATTCTGAGAAAGATTTGGAAAACTATAAAAACATCTTGGAAACTAGTAATGCACATAAAAAACAGTTTAGTGATGAAAAAAGTATTAGTTCTAGTCGAGGATGGAAGTACAAAAATATCATTGGCCCTCTATTTTCATCCCCCATCACCTCCGCTAAAGAGAAAAGTTTACCTCAGACAAAGTATACACCACTACTATTAACATCAACATCACAAAGCCCTCGGACTCTTATAGCAACCAAGCCTCCAGCACAATCTAGATACCCTTTAAGACCAAAACAAACCAGTGGCACAGGTATGTGGGAAGGGCAAAGTATTTATGAATATTGGGATGACCCAAATGAATTGGTGGACCGACTTCGGCTTTTATATGCTTCAACCACTGCCGGTCACACGGGTCATGAGAATGAAATTCAATCTATAATTGAAGAGTTGCGAGAAGCTGGAATCATTTATTAACCAACAGTTAAACATGCCGGTTGATTAGTTTGGTCACCATGATTATTCCAAGTTTATAGGAAAACTTGATCAGTTGATAGATGAAGAGGAGAATGTAGTGAATGTAGATAATAAACGTATAATTAACGTCAGTTTACCCAAAGAAAGAAATGATGCAGTGAATAAATTATATGCTGATAGTTTAGCTAATATAGCTAACTGGAGAACAAATCATATTAACGTAGGTAATAAGCGTATTATTAATGTACAAGATCCTGAAGAGAAACATGATTGTGTGACAAGAGGATTTTTGGAAAGTACCGCTTTAACCATTCCAAAGACTGATGAAGGTGTTCCCATTACAAATATATATAATGCTCTAGGGAGAAAAATATCAAACGTGAGAGACCCTGTAAATGACACTGATGTTGTAACGTTAGGCTACCTTAAACAATTCATACAAAATGTCCTTCAAGGAGGTCGTCGTAAATGAACTTCATAAATCAGCAAGAGTACATTATCCTAGAAGACGTATAATTCTTAAGGGTATCGACGATTTATGGCAGTTAGATTTAATAGAAAGATTCCTTATGCTCGCCAGAATAATGGTTATAAATACATACTAGCAGTGATTGATTGTTTCTCCAAGTATGCCTGGGTAGAACCTGTGAAATCTAAAAGTGCTCAAGATGTCACTCGAGCAACGGAAAACATTCTAAATTTGAGTGGGCGAATTCCCAAAAATATTCCAACAGATCAGATAATGGTAGGGAATTCTACAATACCTTATTCAAGAAGCTAATGAAAAAATACAAAATAAATCACTACAGTACTTATGTCAGATTAAAAGTTCCATTGTTGAACGATTTAATAGAACATTTAAATCAATGATGTATCGATTGTTCAGTCTAAGAGGAAACTACAACTATACAAAATATTTAACTGATTTGATAAATGCCTACAACAATAAAATACACCGTACGATTGGTATGAAGCCATCACAAGTAAATGCCACCAATGAAGCTTCTCTGTTAGCTAATGTTTACACTTCTAAAGGTAAGAGAAAAGATAAACAATGTTTTAATGAAGGAGATTATGTACAAAAGAATTGAAGATTAGGAAAGAGAAGAACTGTTTTTACAAGAGGATATACACCCAATTGGAGTGCTGAAATATTTAAAATTAAAAGTGTGCGCAAGACAGTTCCATATACTTACTTGTTGGAAGATTTGTCTGGACAGCCTATTCAGGGAGCATTTTATACACAAGAACTGCAGAAAACTAAATATAAAGATATATATCTTGTAGAAAAAGTGTTAAAACGTAAAAATAACAGGCTTTATGTGAAATGGTTGGGCCTTAATAAATCTTCTTGGATAAGTGTACATGATGTACTGAATTAAAGATTTTTTTTCTATTTATTGAGTTTTTTCTATATTCCTTTACAGACCAGCTGAAACATGTTTCAATCAAACGTTGACGTATAATTATAGGATAGTGAGAAAAAATCTTAATAAACACATGGCTTTTATTGATCTTGCACAATTTTATAATAATAAGGTAACAAGGTGTTAGGTTTACAGAGTTTTAACAAATAATTTAACTCATTACTAACATCCGTAAAGAGGCTTTGAAGTTTAAAATATTCATTTCTCAGAAGAGTGATGGTAGTAGGTTGAAAACTGAGAAGATCTTCCAGCCAAGTTGCTTTTCCCTGGATAGAAATCATCTTATGGCTAGACGTAATGAAAAATATGTTAGCGTTGTTAAGATTGATTGAGTCTGGAGAAGTCTGGTTTTTCTTATCATAGAATTCATCACAATATTTCTTGTTAGATTTCAAAGTTGACCAATCGTCTACATTAAGATAAGTAATACCTTTTCTAGTTTTCAAAGCTATTAGTGGTACACCATCTTGAGACAGTCCAGTTATTAGAGTCTTAGAGTTGTGTTTGTTGAGAGGAAAACTTGTGGTTAAATGCAAACCAATTTCACTCGCTGTCATGTTGGTACACAACTGAATGCATCTGAACACTGTTTTGCACAACTTCTTGAATCTCAAAGACTCCCTCCTCCTCCCAAGAATATCATTTTTTAAATCACATTCAATGCTATTGGGTAGAAACAAAATTCAATGTAGAATCCAGTTAATTATATATATATATATATATGTATATTCACTTCACAAACCACAGGGGCAAAGACCTTCACAATTTCCTAATAAATCAAGTAAATCTCCTTTAATACGAATTACATGGTAGTCTATAAGAAAGCATATGCATGTATCTGGTCCACATTTCTGGTTAGGGTTTGACCAAATGCATTGTTTAAAGTGATTATTAGGAGCTCTTTCTACATATTCATCTGCATATTCTTGCATCTTTAATAACCGCTGGTTTAAGTCAATCATTTTCTTGATAAAATCAAGGCCGTCGTCACCTACATTCGTAGAGGAAAATTTATTTCTAAATTTTTGATAATTCTCTAGAGCAACTAATTTCTCCCATGCATCAGCCGTCGTTACCAAAAACAAACTAAATTATTTTTTAAGAAATAAGCAAACTTTATATTTACAGCACATGCGCAATAGAGAAGAAAGGCCAACGACCGCGTGTGAACTGCAGTCGGAGAGTTAGCATACACATCTAAAAAGAGGTTGTAATATGGAACAGAGTGGCAGAGTGCACAGAGAGAACTGGTGTTGGAGCAAATGGTCGTGCGATCGAATCCAGCCTTAGCTAATATTTTTATTCTTAAAAAAATACCCTCTACCCATTTTAGATGGGGGGGGGGTTAATCCAACGTTGATGACGTCATGTGGCCTGGAACACTCTTTTATCTACTACTGGTGATAGTACCTAAACGGAATACCAAGTTTGAGCTTCCTGCAACTTTTCATTTTTGAGATATTCTTTTCAAATATATCTACACACACACACACACACACACACAAATTGGTCACTCCAGAAATAATTTCTCGAGTATTCTTTGATGAATTTATCGGCTTTGTATATACTATCAAGATACAGACTGATTAGTAAGCTACAAATAATGCAGTTTTGGGAGTATTGTGTATATTGGATATATAGTGTAGTGTTTAAGTGCATCGTATGAAAATTGCGCAAATAAATATTAATTTACCACTTTAATAAACTTTTAGAACTATTAATTTTATTATACTTTGTTACGCTTAAAACTCTGCGTAATTGCCACTAGCTCAATGGAGACTGGGTGGGCTGGTTATAAACTGTAGGCAGGACAAGGGACGGGAAAGAGGAGAAAGTTAGGAGACCATTAGGGCAAGAGAAAATAATAATAATAATTATAATCGTAAATACTAACAACCAATAAATAAAAAAAATTGGGGGCACCACGTTAGTTTTTCTTGGAAAAGGGGAGGGGAAAACTAAGAAACCACTGGATAGGACGGGAATTCGAATAAGGAAGAGAGGAACAGGTAAACGGATCGCTAGAGAAGGGGGCATCTTAGAATAAAAAAAATAAAAAAAAAACGAGATGGAAAGCCAGCCGAAACAACAACAACAAAAAAAATTATATATAAAGAAAAACTGTTACAAGCCTGAGAAACGTACCGTATTTTCGCAGCTGGAAGTGTGGCCCCTTAACCCATTCGGCCGCCTTCGTCTCTTATTAGGAACTTGCTCTCCACCAGCTATATGATTTCTCTTACTGCACTTTCTTAATTCTGATTTCTATTACGTACCCTTTTTCCAGTGGGTCAGGTGAATGTATTTATTCCAAGGAAACCACAAAAAAAAGAAAAAGAAAGCCGATTGGCCTTACCTGATAATCTTTTGTTGTTGTTGTAAATGAGAAGAAAAATCGAACCATTCGAGGACCATCTCCTCTCTCTCTCTCTTAATTGTGGGCCATGTACCTCAGTTAAAATTATTTGTAGGCAATAGTTAAAATAAAGAGGTCATCTACAAAAAAAATATACATTTATTGTATCGGTTCAAAAAAATGAGAAAAATAAGTAACACCAAAATAAAAAAAAAACTTGAAATTGGAAAAGAAAAGAAAACCACTTTGTACAAAATGAAGCAAAAAAAAAGATTAAAATAAGTGGCCACTTTGAATCCAACTAAAACAGTACTCGGAGTGTAAGTTGATCAGAAAACGGAATACAAGTCACAAGACTTAATTATAAGAGCAAATTGGTACTTCAAATTAGTACGTACCTCAAAACAGAAAAAAAATTTATTTACACAAAAAAAATAAATGGTAATTTAAATTTTATCGAACATAGAAAAATAAGTTACAAACAGACAATTTGTTATCTAAATTTGTACCAAACTCACAACCCAAAAAGATAGTCCCCACTGTCCACTCAGTTTTTAAATCGACTTTTCCTCTCGATGCAGATGTAGAAAAAAAAATGAAAAGAACTAACAGACTGGATCTGCGGAATTCGTTTCTTTTATGTTTTAGCTAACTTGCTCCACTCAGGTGATCTTGCTCTAATTCCACTTTCCCTTCAGGGTATGGCCAACACTTCCTGGCTGGTTGGCCCTGTCACTTTACGAAAAAGAAAGTACAGAAAAAATCCGAAAAACTCGGTTGAAATCGCCACTCACCTTTGGGCTGTAGCAACCTGGCTCTGCCCGTCACCGCGCAGACCCGCTCCCCACCACACAGACATAGTACATAGCTATTGTTTGGTACTATTTCATTTTAACTTAACTTCTATTTATTATAAACAAACCATGGCTCGTCTTTCTTCTCCATATTCTCAAAGTAACATAACAAAATTGTTCTTTTATTTTCTTTTCTTTTTCCTTTTTCTACATTCATCTTTCCCTCTATTTTTCCCTAAGTGAAAACTTAATTTCGAAAATCTGGCGCGATCGCAATACTTCCTCTTACTATTATTAGTAAGACAAAGTAAAAGATTAAAACCGCGAACTCTATATCTAATATATTCCAAAAAAAGAAATTAAGGCAGTGGCTTGGATCCGGCTTAAAATGTGGCACTTAAAAAGTGAAAGGAAGGATATCCCAGAAATGTATGTGAGCTAAGTCGGGAGAGGAAAGTTTCCAACATTTCTTGTTTGAGAGCAGGGTAAGTGAAGAAAATTATTAAATATAGATAATCCTCTCGAACCAAATAAAACAAGTTTCTGGGTTTATTGAGCAATGTTAGTAAGTATTAATACAATTTTTGGTTTGATTTGAAACTGGCAGTATTATGGATATTACCTAAGGCAATGTATTAAATAAAAATGAATATATACTGTAAAAGTTCCGTGAACCGTTAACACATACACTCCAAATACACACATACTCAGACACAAAAGTAGTTGTTCAATATTCGGCAGCATACGAACCGTGTATTTCCGATGAACACTCAATTTCGAAGATCTGACACGATCTTTCGAAAAAAATTACTCTTACATTAAAAGAAAAAAACGTATAACTTGAAGAGTAAATACTTTGACAGAGCGAAAGTCACAGTCAGGAAGCTATTGACACTGTGAAACTACTGCATTATCTCTAAAATGAAGAATGAGTACAAATAAAGAAAGCCAAATAAGATCGATATGTGCAATCGATCATTCTGTTGGAGGCACGCACCTGTACGAATTTCTTCTTCTCTTTCTTTTTTTTACTTTGTATGTGGTTACTAAGCAGCGATAAGAGAACTATCTTGTTATAATGGAGTCTGTGGAGAGTGTGTGTTCCGGCATTGTACCAGCAGTGGGGTAGGGTGGAGATGCTGGGTCAGGAATGTAGCTCGTGATCTATGAGCTGGCGTTGTCCAGCAATATGGCGGGTTATTCTCCATCAACCTCCCACCATCCCGCTAGTACTCGTATACATGCCACCCATCCTAACTTTCTAGTTCCTCTTCACTTGCTACACCCTCAAGATAATAAACACATCCGGTACACTCACACACAAAGCACACTTCTTTTTTACTCTTTAACTCAATTTTACTTTTTCTTATTCTTTATAAAGGGAATTATAGCGACCCAGTGTCAAATTTTCGAAACGACTTTTCACAGGAAATAATGTTTTGAGGTCCCTTGAGAATGAAAAAAATATTTTTAGCGTATAGTCTGTGCATCTGATACGTAAGTTTCAGGCAAAATCCATCAACCGGTAGTGTGAATTTTCTGAATGATTTTCTTCCTCAGTTTTTGCGATTTTCTCGAAATGTTCCAAAAATTTTCTTTAAACTTCGTATAGTATCCACACACGTAAATATCTATCACTTTTATTTGAAACATTTTCTGGGAAAGACAATTTTATGACGTTCTAAGGAAACATTAGCGTTTTGCTTTGCTCTAAAATATCACTTCAGTACAATGTATGGTTCTGCCACTTAAATAATATCAATAGAATCATTGTTAGAATTCCAAATTTGAAGACAGGTTTACCGGAAATGTGTTTTTATAGAATAGGTTTTTAGTTTTTGGAATTTTCTCAAAAACGATTATAAAGATTTCCTTTAAACCTGGAACAGCATAGATATAAAGCTGGTGGCTTTATTTAAAACATAATTCTCTAAAAATTCTTTTTAGGAGGTTCCGAGCAATCTTTGACGTTAAATTTGAAATGTATGTTTGTTTGATATTACAGGCGCTCTCTTCTGAACTACAGTGTGATCAATTTCTCCTACCTGGCTGGTTTAAGTAGGTACATGTTCCCCCACCATTTCTGTATTTATGTTCGGAAAAATGAGTAAAATTTGACGGTTAAAGGAAATTTGTCATTTTATATATAATTGTGTTAACAGGAATCAGACCAAGTGTTGTGAGGAGTAGGTGGCAAACATAGGTACTGTAGGTAGGAGTAGATGGCAATCATAGGTACTGTAGGTAGGAGTAGAAGGAATTATCTGGTATAGTTGTGGAGGCGAGATTTTGAACCAGTGGATTACAGTTGAGGGCAAGAGAGTCATAGAATTTTTTATATTTAGTTTTGACAGCTCCAGGTAAATTTGGGATTTTGAGATCGTTTGGAGGTTGGAATTAGAGACATAGAATGGAACATCTGTTATCTGACGGAGTATTTTTGACTGAAAAGACTGAAGTTTCTGGGAATTTGAGCGCTTGGTTGAACCCCACAGTTCAAGTCCGTAACAGTTGTATATTAGTCGTTTGTGCTCGAGAGGTAGTTTTGATTGTCTTCCTATTAGTCTGAGTAATAACTTGATTCTGTTGGTTAAGTTCCAGTCTTTTTAGTTTCGTATGTGGATTCCATGTTCGTCTTTGTCGATGTAGATCCCAAGGTAGCGAACTAAGTTTGCAGGAGAGAGTGGTATTGAGTTGAAGGTTATTGAAGGACAGAAGGCACGACGCAGACTTGACATTTTTGTGGGTTGAGTTCAATCCGCCATTTTTTGGCCCGAGATTCTATTTTATTTAAATGATTCTGTAAGAGAGTGGAGGCAGTTATGGGATCAGAGCTAGATGCAAGGATGCCGGTGTCATCAGCTTAAGTGCAAAGAAGAGTGTTTATATACGTTAGTAGATCTGAAGTGAATACAGTATATAGAAACTGGCCAAGTATACTACCCTGAGGAACTCCGGCGCTGGCCAGCGAGTAGTCAGAGGTAGCAGATGATCCGCAACTAATCTGAAGGTAGGGGTCAGATAGATAAGAGTTGATAGTAAATAATAGGTTGACGGTAGGCATTTCTTTAGCTCCACAATAATCCTGGATGCCATACCCGGTCGAACGCTTGAGCCACGTCGAGGAAGGCACCTAGCAGTACTGTTTCCGCTCAAGTGTCGAAGCAATGGTGTCCACTACTTTATGGCACTGATGAATGGTGCTGTGATGTTGTCGAAAGCCAGACTGATGTGATGGAATGATTTGTTCAGTTTCCAGAATGGGGTAAAGCCGTTTCAATAACAATATCTCCAATATTTTTCCTAAAATAGGTAACAAACTTATGGGCCTGTATGAGGATGAAAGGTGAGAAGGTTTATTAGGTTTTAGAATCATTTTTATCGTAGAGAATTTCCGCAATAGAGGAAAAACTGTGGTTCTCTCAACTGAATTATAAATGTAGGTGAGAAAAACTATGGATTTTTTTGGAAGATGACGAATAATTTGAGTTGTTATTAAATCGTACCCAGGAGATTTTTTAGACGGTAAATTTTCTTATGATATGTTTAACATCTGGAGGGTGAACGCTTTTGGAGGTAAGGAGAGAGGCAGAGGAGCGTCTAATTCAGTCATTACGTCAGTGGTATGTAAGTCATCTAGTACGTCTGGATGAGGAGTAAATAAATTGAACAAGTGATTTTTAAATTCAGTGGCTTTTTGTGATCTGTTTTTGTCCATGTTCCATCGTCACGTCTTAGAGGAAAAGAAACATGTTTGTAAGAGAGAAGTCGTTTGGTAGCGGTCCATAGAGATTTACGGTCAGATGTCAGAAAGGTCACATATTCTTCAGACTTATCGGAGTTTCTGCAATTCGCTTTTTAATCGTCTAGTCAGTCTGTTGTATATCAGTCTGTCTCTTGGGTAGCGAATATGTTGCCACACACTGAGCGAGCTCTTCGTTTTTCTCTTATGAGTATTCTGACTAGGATTGGTAAGTTTAGGTGTGTTGACTTTTATTATGGATTGTTTTGACTGGAGTCCCAGATGGAGGCTTGAATTGAGTTAGTTAGTGTCTGTACTGCATTGTCTATTTCGTCAGGTGTTTTGAGGAAGATCAACAAGTTCAGTTTATCTTGTAGTACATTCTCAAAAAGTGTCCAGTCAACAGTTCCTATGAATAGAGAAGAAGAAGGTGTGGCGGGTTGTGGCGTTATACTGAGTATAAGGAGAACTGGGCTGTGGTCTGAAGAGAGATCGGTAACTGTGGAGATGTCTTTATAGATAGATGCCATTTTAGAAAAGATGAATATGTCCAATATGTCAGGTAGTTTGGTTGATCTGGTGATAAGACTTCGTACTGAAAAAGGGAGACAGTATCCAAAAGCGTCCACCCCCTAGAATTGGAAGTGCGGACAGCCCCATTGGGGATGTTTGGCATTGTAATCTCCTTCAGCCAGAAATTTGGGGCCGAGAGTTCCGAGATCGGCCGAGACAGACCGAGATCTGCTATAGACAAAAGAAATCAAGCAAGACAAAAAATGTTACAGAGGAATACTAGACAAAACTATAAACAAATTTCTTCACTGAGAAAGAATGCTAAGAAGACATGTCGGCAAACAAAAAAGAAAATGATAAATGAAACATGGATATAGAAAATTTAAACCTAGAACATAATAATCGAAAATTTTATAAGGGAGTAGGCTGGTTTAGGGAAGGCTTTCAGCCGAAATTTAATGGCTGTAGGAGCAGAGATGGAAAACTCATATTGAAACGCTGGACTGAACACGTAGTGGTGGATAGACACGTAGTGGATAGACTGAAGTACGTAGATGGTGTTCGTGAGTCGGAGTGTGAGTGGGATGACAAAGGAGATCGGCAACCCGAACCCACAATTGAGATGCCTGCTAGGCAGGAAGTGTAGGATTGTATAAGAACATTAAAACATTGTAAGGCATCCAGATTAGATAAATTAGTAGCCGAGCTGATCAAATATAGCAGTACAAAAATAATAGATCTCATATACGAACTAATATGTGATATCTGGATTGAAGAGGGCATTCTTAAAGATTGGTACGTGGGATTAATATGCCTGTTCGGGATAAAGACGGTTTGGAGTTCCACCGTAGTAGTCTCCCGATGGGTAGCTCAGAGAAAAGATTGGTGCTATGATAAAACAAATATATTTCCACTATAACTTCACTTTAACAAATGACAAATTGATGATGATGATGATGGTACGTTTAATTTGTTAAGTTTTACAAATGATATAACATACATAGAGTTGATGGCGGTGGAGATCGTACTCGTACGAAAACTACAGTGATACTAACTAACTTACATGACAACAGTACAGGTAGCACAGGTCAAAGTTTGTTCGAAATTCTGATACAAAATGCTGGTGTGAACGAGTGTGTGTGTGTCTGTATGTACATCTGTGCGTGTGTGTTTGTTTGCTACACAGATTCTTCTTTTCAACCTTTAATTTTACGGTGAATATTAAAATTTATAAGTTACTGCTTTAATATTATTAAAAATATATCACTTGTACGTACCATGCCCTATATTCAAAAAAGGAAACAGAGATCAATGTACTAATTACAGAGGACTTTCGTTGCTGGGTGTACTTTATAAATTGCTTTCCAATTTGATATTAAAAAAATTAAACCTATTTACAGAAAAAATACTTGGTGACTACTAATGTGGGTTTCGTCTTGGTAGAAGTACAATCGATCAAAACTTTGCGCTCCGGCACACAATGCAAACAAGCATTCGACAGTGTCAAGAAACGGACGGTGTCGAGGAAACTTCTCTTAAACTACCTTAAGGAACATGGGGTACCGAATAAATTAATACGACTGTTTGACATTAAGAGAGATTTCTCTACTTTTTTATTAAGGTTACTAACTTTAGTGATCATGCCAACTTGATCACAGCTGACTTGTTCTGCGTTAATCTCCGTATGAGAGACTGTATTATATAAAAACAAAATAATAATTATTTAATTGTCCAAACTACTCACCTAACCTCTAAGTTAGACTATTTATTTATAAGTTCGAAAAACACAATTTTCTCCTACATTGCAGAATTGTTTTAGTAGTGAACCAAAACTTTAAAAATTCAAGAGGAATATCTCTTCAAAAATTCAAGAGGAATATCAAGAGGTCTTGATTTAAGTAGCAAATCAGAGGATACCTTTGCTTGACAGAAGCGCACAGCTGTTTTTCCTCCAATCAGAACTGAAATTAGAAAACTGAAACAACACTAAGAGAAAATACAAAGAGATTGGCGCGCCAAATACTCACACGACTTACGCTTATTGCTTCGCTTGTTGGCAACAGGGACTTTAAACTAAATGGTTATTGGTCACATAGGGAGTAGTTCTTAGCACATAATAGTATATCTGAGTGTGACTACATTAGTAGGCCAACCAGCCAGGCGCTTCCATGAAGGGTATAAAAGTATCAAGGATACACCAAAAACTCCCAGAATTCAATTATACCAAAAATAAGTTTCAAATACCAGTGCTTCAAGACCCTGTATTCAGTTAGAATTCCAAGTTTATATGAAAATCACTTTGCCGTAGTTTTCGAGAAAATGTCCCTGTTCCGGTTCTTCAGTTTATTTCAACTTTGTGATTCTGGCAGTATATTTAATCTTCCTTAATATTACCTATGTGGTGTTAGTGTAAACTATACTGAAATGCATTTATTGGAGGAACGTTTGGCGTTGAAACTGTTTTAGAGAAAGTTTTAGAAAGCGGACAGAAAGTATTCATGAAATTTGATCTTCTGGATGGTAGATATGACTGAAATCTCTCTGATAATAGTTTCCATAGTTCTAGATTCTATAGTTGAATCAAAACGGAATATCATGTTGACTTCCTGTTTTTAAAATATCTTTTATTCAAATAATAATCTATTTCCGGTGAAAATTCAATTTTGAAAGTTTGCCACGATTCCAATATTTCCTTTAAATCACGATTTGTCTTTATGCTTGGATATCTACCAGGACGGGGAGCCGGATGGTTCAGTAATTTTCGTGCTTATTTCAAACGTATCGCTTACAAGTGAAGCTCAAATAAATTTATGAAAAGGAAAAAGAGAAAAATTGTAGAAAAATAATTTTTTACATTTTAAAAAATGGAAAATTTTAAAATACTTCCGTTGACCTGAGGAAGAAACATAGATATGCGTGGAATTTCGCAGCTGTTGAAATGTCTACGTATTTTATGTATATGCGTGTGTCTGTGTGAAAGACCTTCGGTCGTTGTTAAATATTTCAGCCGGCACTTCAGAAGATCAGAGAGGGAAAGAAAGAAAGATAGAGCGAGAGAACGACCAGTCTGATAAGTTGGAAGTGTAGAGTAAAACCGGGCGAACGGTTTTTCAAGGGGGACGCATGTGCGAGTAGACGGCAGAAGGAGGCGGCAACAGGCGCTCCAGGCTGTACAGGCCGCTCAGACTCACTAGACTAGTGAGTGCCGTTGTGAGGAGTGCCCAAGGTGTCCGCGCTATATTCGTGGCCCGTCGTCACAATTTTGCCGTTAAATAGTCGGCAATGTTCGGCTTGCATTTATTAATGTGCTTTAATTCGTTTTTTTGAGTTCATTTTCATTTTTCTATATATATATATTTTTTACAAATCCGCAACCGCCAGCTTCTTTCTTGGGGTCACACAATTTTTCTGGAAAAAAAATCAAACGATTCTGGTTGGTTTTGAGTTTTCCTTTCGCAAGGAATTTTTTTTGTAATTTTGTTGGGAATTTAATTAGAAGGCATGTGCTGCTCAGCAATGCATTGTGTAAAACTTTATTAAGCAAGAAAGAAGATATATTGGTAATCTTTTTTATGTATATTTTTTTTAATATTTAGAGCGATCTTTTTTTTTCTTTTGAATTTAGCTACGAATTCTAAAGTTATTTTGCGTCTTTATTTTGTTTTATTAATTTTTTTTTCATTTCACTCTATTTTATATCAATTGTAGATTTTATTTTTTAAATTATTATTAACAATGTCATTGTGATCTTTTTAAAAAATTTACATAAGAAAAAGTTAATCAGTTCTCTTAAGTTGAATGACCTTGTCGTTTAAGGGGAAGGTGCCACAGGTGGTAATATGGTGAGTCCAGTGTTAACTAGATTATTAATCTAGGATCAGCTGATTGTTGCTTTTAAAACACCTGTTTTCTTTCGAATGTATTATTAATATGACTTTCCCTTGCGGTCGGGGAAGGGGTTAGTATTGCGATCTGACAAATTTGTGAAATTGATCAGTGTTGTTTTTAACCAGAAATACATTTATGTTTTGAAGAAAAAGATTTTAGCGAATGGTCTTGTGTGAAAACAAATTCACTCAAAACAAATAAAATCACGGGAAGGCACAAAATTAATATTCCATTCAGGAATAGGTATCACAATATCACAATTATATTCACACAATGGTTTTGATCCAAATCAGTTGATGGCCACTTTGTTGTTGAATTTTCTTTTGTTCAGTTTTTGCGATTTTCTCATCAATGTTTACTCCTAATTATATAAAATGGAACTGTCATTTTTATATGAAACACTATTTCAAGAGAAATGATTCAGCACTAGTAAATAGCTAATATTTTGCTAAAAATGTCCAGTGTCTGCACTTGTATAGTGATTATCGTGACAGATAAATTCTTGAAGAAAAACAAACACCTGACTACTCTTGATTGTCACCGTTTCGATCAACTTCTTGGTCTTCATCAGCGCATTATTTTTTTTAAAAAAAAAAGAAGATAAATATTTACATTATGCTGATGTGTTTTTAAATTCAATTCTTAGAAGTAGATGTTGAACTATTCTGTTGAGGATTGATGGCAGTAGAACTTCTCAACTGCTTTATTTCCCTCACCCCTCACTCCTCGAGATGTTTCGATCTGAGGAAGTCATCATCATCATCATCATCAGTTCAGTTCTGATATTACTGTTTTTTTCATAACTTGAGTAACATGAGACAGATTTGGTACGATTTTATGTATATTAACACAATTTACAATTGTATCAAATATAACTCTATTAAAATATGGATTAAATTGTATCGCCCTTTTTGTTTCCTACTTTCTCTTATTGGCGGTAAGTGGAAGTAATTTTCGAAATTCAGTCTTTCCCCCCCAAATACTATTTTGAGGTCTCTTCTATTTCATATCCGTATTATGTGGCATCAAAACATGCTTACCGAAAAAAAACCTATCAAATTGAAAAATTTGAAGCGATATTTGCCATCTCTAACTTCATTAAAAGAAAGTAAATACAGTTCTGGCAGCAGCAATAACTACAGTAAAATTTATTGAACTTAAAGCATTACATAATGTAATTATTTTAAAAATATTGTTCTATGATAATTTTTACACTTCTCCTGTTCTCCTGTTTGACCATATTTTGAGTTCTCCTGTAATAATTCTGAAAATTAATTCTACTAATTTTATTTTACATTTAAAAAAACTATTATTGGGAAAAGCGATAAAACTTTCTACAACATTTCCATAACTTTCCCACTTTTATGTAGGATATTTCATTGTAAAAAAAAAAAAAAAAAAAATTATACAAAAAATTAAAGGAAAGCCTGGAAAATATGTATTATATATTTAGAGCTTCCATAGATCAAAGAGGGAAAAGTTTTCCTCTTGCGATGAAGAGAGGAAACTTCTGTTTTGCAAATTTTCATCGTATAGGAAAGAAAATTTATTATATTTATTAAAATGGATTAATGTTTGAAATACATTTCACTTATTACAACAGCAATTCTTTGGGCGTTTGTTTCTTCTTCTTTTTTTTGTGGCGCTGTCTGGCGCTGTGTGGCGCTGTGTGGCGCTGTGTGGCGCTGTGTGGCGCTGTGTGGCGCCTTCACAGTTGGCGGGGGAAACATAAAAAAGTGTACAAGTTGAAAAATTGAATTAGTCGCTTTTTCATTTACGGTCCATTTTAAATGGAGTTTTCTGAAAGTAATGAGTTATTTCTTCTTTTTATTTTCACTTTCTCTTGCTGATGTAAAGAGAAAGTATTGCATTAGTGGCAGATTTGACGAAGTTTGACGAGAAATACATGTTTTGAGATCCCTTCAGTATGAAAAAAAAATGATGGTTTTTCTCATACGATTTTTTTTTATAGTCACATGACGTTGAAACAAAGTTACGGTACCATTCGAATAGTTTGTGACACCATAATCGATCAAACATAACAAACGGACCAATGCAGCAAAATGACTTACAAAATTCCTGTTTCAATTGCGCGTGCAGTTTCGTTAAATATAAGTAACAATTCCTATGTTTTTTTATAAAAGGATGATTGTAATCGAATGTTTGCATGTCTTTTAAGTAGTAGTAATTTTGATATTCAAATGACAGTTTCGAAATAGGTACATTATAATATGGATTTAAATCCTCTTTAGTAATGTATGATAGAACAATAGAACAGTTTCTAACACCCTGTACATTGACATTCTCAGCATCAAAAATACCACATATATGCTCTCTCACCTGGCTGTATTTCACCTTCTGATCAAACTCAGGTAGCAATGTAAGTGTGTGTCACAAGTAACAGATTCACATTGTTCTAGCCCACAACAGTGCAACAGAACACTGTGAAATGATTCAACAAAGTCTGTTCTAATGTTTTTATAACATAAACCATAAAGCGGAAGTGTCATAAACACTTCCGTTGTAGATTTACGCTCTGTACTAGAACGAGTGGAGCCTGTGGGCGGTGCTGATAGCGGTTTCCCGCTAAGGGCCTTCGGCCGATTCTCAACTGTTGAATAGCGACGGCGGACAAACGGTAAATATAGTTTTGTCCGCCTTTGCTTGGCGCTGTTCGAATTATTCCAATTGGTAACGTCGCGCATTGTAGGACGCCTCAAATTTGAGGTCTCTTTCAGCACCAAAATTACGTAAGTGATTAACACAGGCAGAGATGCTATAATCATCATTTGAAGGTGGGGGGGGGACGAAAAATTGCATAAAGTGCAAACTTGAGATTTCGCCTGTGTTGGTTTTGGTTAAAATCGATCAACCGGAAGTAAGCAATTTATTGAATGGATTTTTTTCCATTCAAATATAGAGAGTCAAAACATGTTTCCGAGAAAATTCATTTTAGAAGAGCTTTTAGGTAAGGTTGACCTTTTAGGCTTTCCTCTAAACTACCATTTCCATTCTATTATCTGACCCTATTCTCTGTAATAATATTAATAAGAATTAATTATGATGCGAAAATTCTGAGATTGAAGAAAATCGGTAGATTAGATCGACGATCGGTGAGAGTTTATTGATCGCTTTTTTTTGCGATTCTCTCGATAAAGATACCATTGAGTTTTCTTAAATTTTTCCAAACCAGATTTTAGTGGGTCGGGGGGGGGGAGGTACTGAAAAGTGATGCTTCCCACAAGTGTCGTCTTTAGTTTAGTTCCTTTCAGCTATTGTATATTATATTAAAATCAGTTAAAGTTAGCAAACATTCCGAGTTTAAAGTGAATTTGTCAATAATAACTATGTATGTAACAGATTATCGTGTGAATGTTTCTGGCCTTTCTCAGGAGTTTCTACTGAAATTGTTCAGCTAGTAAACTTTCTCTGGCTGATATTTGGAATTAGACCAAGCACTCATGTTTGATTACTAGAATACCATTTCCCACTCCCTCTCAACAGTAAACAAAACAACTTATTTCTACGCAGAATTACTGTACCTCTCTGGACATTCTGCTTGGAAACATTCACCTATTCACACCCTCCTAAAATCAACTTTAAGTTCAAGAAAAATTGTTCAAGTAGAAGTGTATGGCTTTATATCATTTTGTGCAATGAAAGAAAAACGTAGCCGTTATCGAGAATATTAAGAAAAAATTTAGCACATTTAGTTAGAATACGAAGTTGTAAGAAAAACGTGAAAAACTGAATAGACGAAAAATCTGTGTTTAATTTCCGGAGATGGATTTTTCTTTGAAACCATGTTGTCGGCTATCACGGTAACCTTGGGACTTAAGTGGAATATTAAGTTTAAATATTCCGCGAATTTTCATTTTTTGTTTACATTCATTTGTCAAAACCATGGTTTTCCTTTTCTAATCAATATATATATATTATAAACAATCAGAGTGCTCTAAAACAGGTATTTCTGGTGGAAACTCAATTTGTTAAAGCTGACAAGGTGGCAATACTTTCTGTTTCAGCAGTACAACCAGAACATGCAAACTGTCCCCAGTCTCCTTCTGTATAACTAATTATTACTCTTCAAAACCATCTCATTGTTTCCCAGCCTCATTCTCCAGATCTCCCACTCAGAACTCACTCTCACAAACAACCTTGAAATCACATATATACGTATATATATAACTTAAAGAAAGGAATTTAGTTGTGTATTCTACTTCTTGCCACCCTACCAGATAATCCCTCTCGAATGACTTGGAATCCTCGTGATCTGCTATCTGCGAGCGGCAGCATTATGTGAGGCTACGATGAAATCATTGAGTATCTTCTGTCCACATTTATTCCTTTCTCCCATTGCTGTAACCGGAAATGTTCCGATCATACCAGAATGGCTAACTTTCACCAGAATGGATTGAATGATTTCAGCAGTTGGTCGATTTTGGCCGCGAAATTTTCTTGTCAGATGCGGAATATTTCAAGTTACGACCTATTCACAGCAACAAATAACACCCTTTCTGAAAATATCATTTCGTATATAGCCGGTGTTGAAAATACAACTATTTCCGGTGAAAATTCATTAACTTCGAAAATTAGATAAGATCGCAATCGTTTCTCTCACCAGCAGTAATTGGAAGTAAAACATTTGGATGAATACAACTTTCATTAAACAAGTGTTTGACTGAACCTTCATACCGGATACTCAACTGGATTATCAAATCTGAGCTTCCTGTGATTTGTCGAGATATTCTGATCTTTCAAAGTCACATAGCTAAAAACATTGACCTCAATGTCCACATACTTCCGGTAGTAATCCAGTTTCTAAAATCAGACAGCAGTGATTCATTTCGATTACAGCAGTAACAAAAAATAGAACCCTGGTGTGAAACATGCACACGACTTTCTCACATTCCTGTTAATGCAACTAATGCATCCATTCATTAAACTTCAAATTTTGCTCATTTATTTTATCTTAACACAAATATAGAGGTGGGGGTGGGGGGTGGGATAGCTACTAATCTAGTCAGGTAGTGAAGTAATGATATTGTGGCCCTGTAGAGCTCAACACTGAAACAACTGCTGATCTAATATTTGAAAAGTATCACGGCACACACACCGTAAAACTACCCAAAATCCGTTTTTTGTTTTTTTAATCTTTCAAATAAATGTGAAACGTTTATACCTGAGCAGTTAGCCCTCCAATTAACCAGGAGTAAGAGAAAGTAATAATAAATCTGTTGTGAAACGTTCAAAAGACCTTTCTTCTCTTATTCAATTTCCACAATTCTTCTTGATAAATTCTCTTCATACTTGGAATGTACAAACTGTTTAATCAATCTTAATACTAAAATCGAGGGCTATTTGGAGAGAATCAGCCATCTTAGAGTCACGATGAAAATAATATTTCTGAAAAATGTATCAAATGAGTGAGATAAGTGTGGTGGTCACAAGGTAAAAGTTAAAATAAATTTCTTGAGAATGCTTAAAATCAAAATTGAAAAACAGCGCTGTGAGAAACACTGTGAGAAATTCCAGCAATAAACAATTCATTCAATAAAAAACTGCGTCTTTATTGAAGGGTTTCTTTCCTTCAGTATGATTTTTTTTTAAACTTGGAACATACATAAATGCTTAACAGATTTATTTGTACCCTTCTTTCAGGTAAATTGTTGTTTGAAGGAATCTGAAAGTTTGTAAAATTAGGCTTACCTGTAAAAAATTGGCTGTTCAGTATTTTTGGGGAATGATTAAGTGCTGACAAAATTAATGTGGTGTGAGTGTTTCCTACCATATTATTATTTCTTTTATATTTGTTTTACTTTGTTTATTGTTATTGCCATCTTAGTTAAATTAGCACTTCAATGCGATAACTTATCCAGGACAAAGCTGTAAATAATACACAAGATTTAACAGCTGAAAATGTAATTTCATTAATGTAATTTATTTATAACTGAATAACAACAACAATTAGCTTACTGTCTAGACAGAGTTTGAACGGCCAGCTAGCTGAATTCTCGTTATTTACATAATAGATACATATCTGTGTTTAGTTTCGATTCCTTTGATTTGTATATAGATTAGATTAGATTTTGTGGGGGGTTGACTACCAAGCCTACGCCACTGCAACCTCAATGGGTCTATTGTGACACCCACGACTTAAGGTCCCTGTCCCTGGATGGACTTTTGGCTGCGGAGGGAGCCCCGCAGTGAGGAGCACCCACACTTAGAGCACACTCTCAAAATCTGCCTGCTTAATAACAACTGCAGTTCTTATATATAAATTTATATTTATATAATACAAATTCATTCCATGCAAGCTAAAAACTTACATAGCCCTTTAAAGTATATTAGTAATTAACTAATAACATATGACCAAAAATCATATCATTATACTTTACATTCTTATCTATAAAACAATCTGAAACTGCTACTTATAATTCAGGATTATCGCCCTTTCAATCAATCGAAATCAAAATATATGTACATACTCAATGAACATGATCGAAAAAAAATATTATACCGACCTTTTAATGAAGAAGAAAGCAATACATGCACGTATACAGCACAATACTGCACAGTTGTTATTAACTGTGCTGACAGGTTTCGAGCACAGACTGCACAGTTCCGAGAGGGGGCGTCGCGTGAAGCTTGCAGGCCCCAGCCACACAAGCCTCACACCAACGCAGAACATGCAGGTGTATGTACCTATATCTGTTATTTAATGACCAGAATTACGTACAAACTAATAGGTAATCAACTGGTGTTTTCATTTCACAAAATCAGTGTTGACCTGCTGAATTACATGTTATTCACTGACCTACAGGTTCTCTATTCTATTATTTTTTTTTCTTTCCACCAGTCCATGATATTCTCTAGTTTATTAGAAAAGGGAACCACCTAACCACAGTATTGATTTTTATATTATCTGACTGAGATAGCATTGGGATCTTCAGAGATCTAAAAGTTGAAGATCTATGATAAGGGAATGTTACTGTCAACATAGAGTGCACAGTCACCTGGTCAGGGGACTTATTTAGTTGGATTTATCAATGGTTGAACTTTTTTCTTTTTGTTTGTTTTGTTTAAATTTCTATAATTCATGTTTTTTTAATTCCAAGCCTTTAAATCTTATAAACGGAAATATTGCGAATGTAACAAATTTTAGAAATCGGGTATTTATGGTCTCATGTTTGACCATATTTTGAGTTCTCCTGTTTGACCATATTTTGAATTCTCCTGTTTGACCATATTTTAGTTCTCTTGTTTGACCATATTTTGAGTTCTCTTGTTTGACCATATTTTGAGTTCTCCTGTTTGACCATATTTTGAGTTCTCCTGTTTGACCATATTTTGAGTTCTCCTGTTTGACCATATTTTGAGTTCTCCTGTTTGACCATGTTTTGAGTTCTCCTGTTTGACCATATTTTGAGTTCTCCTGTTTGACCATATTTTGAGTTCTCCTGTTTGAACATATTTTTGAGTTTCTCCTGTTTGACCATATTTTGAGTTCCCTTGTTTGACCATGTTTTGAGTTCTCCTGTTTGACCATATTTTGAGTTCTCCTGTTTGACCATGGTTTTACGCAGTTGTTTTGGAGCTTCCAGAAGCGAGATACAGGCACCAACTTCATTTTTTCAAATAGGGAGGTGTGGTTTTATTTAAGAAATAGATTCCTCTATTTTTTGTAAGAAAAATTTACTTAAACTGTTTTTTCTGTGAGCGATATCTTACAAGTTATGAAAACATGACTCTTATAAGAAATTCCAAAATAATAATAATCGGGTTTTTTGATTGAATAAGAAGAAAAGTACTATTTTATTATAAATTTTAATCCGCATTAATTACAGATCTTCCTCGAGCTGGCCTCCATCATTAGAGATGCATGTTTCTTTGGCCGTAAGGTACAGTTTGCAGGAAAGAGCATGTCTACGCATCTCTAATGGTGGAGGCCAGCTCGAGGAAGATCTGTAATTAATGAGGAGTAAAATTTATAATAAAATAGTACTTTTCTTCTTATTCAATCAAAAAACCCGAGTATTATCATTTTAAAATTTCATATAAGAATCATGTTTTCATTCATAACTTGTAAAATATCGTACATAGAAAATGAGGCATTTTTTGCTTGAAAAAACTGTTCAAGCAAATTTTTCTTACAAAAAATAGAGGAATCTATTTCTTAAATAAAAACCACACCTCCCATTTGAAATAATGAAGTTGGTTCCTGTATCTCGCTTGTGGAAGCACCAAAACAAATTTGCTTAATTTATTTTATTTGGATTTCTAACAAAAACTATGGGGACTCGTATTTTTTAGTTTTTTTCTAGCTATCGTAGTTTCCGATAAAAAGTCGTTATCCATATACCTTGGGACACCCTATATATATATAATGAAGATGTTCTTAACAATCTTATTAGAAATATATTAAATAACACTGATTTAACAAATATTTACAATGTTTATAATTATATTAAAATAGTGTTAAGTTTAAGACCATGAAAGGTGTTAAGACCATTTATTCTTAACGAGTAAGTTATCTTGATAGAAACGTAATATAAAGAAACTAAAAATAACTTACTCGTTCAGAGTAAAAGGTCTTAACATCTTTCATGGACTTAAACTTAACACTATTTTAATATAATTATAAACATTGCAAATATTTGTTAAATCAGTGTTATTTAATATATTTCTAATAAGATTGTTAAGAACAACTTCATTACTGTAATCATTAATATTACAATAATTAATATAAGATCGTGATTGGCTGATATAGCGGGAGCAAGTAAACGTAATGTACGAGTATAATGTATTTTAGTTTTTCGTTAATGTTAAAAATATGCATTTCTGATTAGTATTGTAATTATATAACTTCATTATGTATTTCCCCGCAACCGCGCTTGTGTAAAAACTTTAAAATGGGTAAAGGAAGATCCTATAGTAGGTGGGGGCTTCGTACCGTTAGTAATAAATGAATTATATTATGTATGAATAATAAATAAATATAAATAATATATTAATAATAAATAAAAAAATTACTACATTTAGTGACTCTAAATCTCGCTGATAACTTTTTTCTATTAAAAATATTATTTTATTAATCTTTTTCTTTTAGTTAAACAGAGCGGATTATTGACGTCATATCCAGAGTTTGACATCAACTGTCACATTTGCCGAAGCCAATTGTATTACAATTTATTATTTTTATATTTCCATATTGTAACATTAATTGCGAACACATTTCCGGGTACCAAATTTTACTCATGTAGCTTATTTTTTTTTTCATTACCCACAATATATTTAGATCACACGCATTTAAAGTCTAATCACATAACTTGGGCGATGGGCGCGGTAAATTTAGCATCTCTTATGAAAAAATCAAGTTGTACTTTCTCAAGTCAATCAAGATAACATGAGCACCAAGTTTCGCAAATATATAGGAAAGTAGTTTTCATTAAAATAGTTTTTTCGGCTTTGGATTACGCCAGAGCAGACCCAACTGCAGCATTTGCTTTCCTACTAGCACATTTTTAGTTGCTTCTAAAAATAAGGTGGATCTAGTCAGAGGGATTCCCAAATAGATATATTTGGACACCACTTCTACTTTGTTGCTTTCCTTACCAAAAATTACGTTCTTCTTTTAAACTTTCCCCGCTTATCATTTTCAATATCTCAACTATATTATCAGCACTAATTGCTTTGCTGAAATTCCAAGTTTGAAGAAAATTAGTTAGCTGATATTGTTACTTTAACTGAGTTGTTTTGCTGGAAACTTCTGGATACATGTTTAAAGAAAATTGTTGGGGCTCTTTTCGAGAGTGCAGAATTTTGGTTAACTGATTTTCTTCAAATTTGTAATTCTAGTAACGCTCTCGAAAGGCCGATTGGGCAGTTTTATGGAAAGTAAACAGAGACATTACACCCACACAACCAATTTCGAGAAAATCGTGAGAAAAACAACAACCAAAACTGAAGAAATCGCAGAAAACTGAAGTAATGTGGCACTTGCGGTTGATAGAATTGGTCGAAACCTTATTGTCAGATGCGGTGATGTCGCCTAAAAAAGAATTTCAATCACAGCCTTTTTCTGTGATGTTTAGCTTTGAGATATTTTATTCATAGGCACAAACGCATATGAAGACAATTCCTAAAAACTTGGTTTCGTCCTTATAACACCTGCAAACATATATTTCCTGTGAAAACTCGAATTCGAACATTTGTCACATTCTAATAAGAAGAAGAGAAAGTTAACATACCCTTTATTTTGGTGCAATTTTTCGTTAAAGCAGCGTAAGAGAAACTCGTGTGACTGTTCTATTATTTTAATTATTTTAAGCATGGTAAATTTTACATTTTACAGCAGCATCTTGATAATAATGGTTATTAAAGTAGAATAATTCAGAAGTAGAAATAACTTTAAATGTACAAGGAGGACAAAAGAGAGCAGGAAATGTGAGAAGTGTGTGGGGTAGTAGAATGAAATAGATGGTAGTGTTAGAGCCGGGTATACGGGGATGAAGGAGATAATACTTGGTAGTGTGTGACAGGAAGCACGGGAGTTAGGGATGTGTGCTGCAGCTGGAATGTAGGGTCTAGCACAAACCTACTTATACTAACCAGTACAACACAACAAACACTCACCATCCTTCGGACAACAATGGTGCCTCCGGCAGTGTGTGCATGTACATACGGAGCTGTCTCATTCCCAGCAGCCGCTTTGCCCATTCTTTGCACAAATACACCTCCAAATAGTATATATGTCCCGGGCTGAGCGCTTTTCTTTTGGAAAAATCTTCCAACTGAACCTATATAGACTTCTCCACTCAATCCATTGTACTAGATGGGAAAAAATCTTTATATTCCAAATCTTTATTGTGTGCTGGTCACAATACTAGGATCAAATTCAATATTTTCTGTTTTGGATTTTTTACTTTTTTACTTCTCGCTTATAACTAGTAACAGGGAAGACATTGCGTTCTTATCAAATATTCAAAATGGAGTTTTTCTTTGGAAATGCATATTTTAGGCTTTCGGAATTCGAAGAAATATTTTTTTCTTTACTCTCCCATACTCCTCAAAGTCAGAGAAGTTATTACGATCGTGTCAGATTTTCGAAATTGAGTTTTTACAGGAAATACCTTTCTGAATTAGAGAAAAAATGTATTTACTTAATGTTCTGTTTGTATGTTTGTATGTATGTATTGTACGTATGTTTATATGTATGTGTGTATGTGTGTGCACTCTCTCTCACTGTCTGATTTTAACAGAACATCTCAAAAAAGAAAAAGGGCAGGAAGCTCAAACTTGCTGTTCCGTTCAGGTACTACCACCGCACTACACAAGAAAATTTCGGGCACAATCTATCAACCAAGTGCGACGCTATTGAATTTTTTTTAGTTTTTAGCGATTCTCTCGAAAACAGCTCCAACGATTTCCATCAAACTTGGTATACTACGCACACATAAATACCTGGCAGTATTATTTGGAACATTTTCCTGGGAAAATTGATTTTTTTGAGGTTGCGAGAGGGGGGGGGGACAGCAGCTTCTCTGAAATACCACTTCACTGTAATATATGGTTTTACCACCTATCTAATAATTCACAGAAGCATACATTGGAATTTGAGGAAAATCGGTTAACCGGAAGTGCAATTTAAAGAATCGGTTTTTGAGTTTTTAGGGATTTTCTCGAAAAGGTCACAACGATTTTCATTAAAGTTGGCATGCTTGCTGAATAGATAGAAGCGTATCACTTTTATTTGAAACATTTTCACGAAAAAATTGATTTTCGACGATGGTTTGTCAGTTAGTTTAAATTTAAATTTGCATCAGCTTTGTTGGTTTTGACATAGAGCGCACTATATAAGGCCGCTCAGGGATACTAGTAAAATCTTTATCTATTTATGGCCACCCATCTAAACATTGTATCGTTGGAGTTTTAAAGAAAGTTTCTTGATTAAATTGTATTAAATTAAAGAATTATGGACCAAATCGCGTTTCATGTGTGAAGAGAACAGTCCCCCATTGCTCTACAGTCCAATGGAGATGCTGATTGGAAAAAGCTGCCCTGCTTACATGATGATTCCTAGTTAGTACAGACCCTAATGCTGTCTCCTAGCCAACAGACCTACTTCTCGCAACCGTTTTCGAACAGTTTCAGAGCTCACGGTGACTCACTGAGTAATAAGTGCAGTACAACCAAAGATAGTAGAAAGTACAGAGTTAGTGTTTTTATATAGAACAATATAAAGGTTCCCATTTTTTTTTTGTGGTTGATCGTGGACACTTGACTTTGTAACATTTGCCCCGTAAAAATGATTTTTAGGGGAGGTATTGGGAGAGACCCGATACTTTAAGGGGAGGTATTGGGAGAGACCCGATACTTTAAGGGGAGGTATTGGGAGAGACCCGATACTTTAAGGGGAGGTATTGGGAGAGACCCGATACTTTAAGCTTTCTTCTTCAGTAGCTAGATGTTAGACGACTAGAGAGAATGGCTATAAAAGTAAGTCTGTATGATCTAAAAGAACTATTTGGCTATAACTTCACATTGAGTGCCAGAGTCCGTATGGAGAAGGTACCAGAGGCCTGTTAAGTTTACAATGACAAGCGTGAATCACGGTGTTTGTGGTGTTGAAGAACTACAGTTATGGCTTGTATGGGGGTACACTATATCCAATAAGTTAACCCCTACAAAACTATTGTTCAGTGTTGTCGAATGTTGACGAGTGTTGTCAGTGCGCCAGAAATCCCTGAAGAAATAGTCCATTTCCTCCGATAGGAAATATTCTTTTCTTCACCCAGATAATTTCCTACAATTTTTACTTATAAATATTGGTGTTTTTCTTTTTTTCTTCTTTAGCAGTGTTTTTTCCTAGCCACTAAGGTTGCCGTTTAAGTCAAACGCCTCACTCCATCTTCCTCGGTCCTGTGAGTCGCCCCCACGAAGACCTGACACCCAGTTCATCACGCTAATGTTGCCTTGGCCCGTCCTTTTTCTCCTCCTCTGTCTCTCGGGATTCCAATATCCTATCCAGGCCACTTCATTAGGACATTGTTTTAATATTCCTCTCATTTCTCTCTCTCTCTCTCTTTCCAACATTCTTATATTATTCCTCATTCTATCCATTCCGGTCCTACACCAGTAATCCATTTGATCGTGTCAGTATTGTATTGCATCCAGTAATCGTATTGCATCTTATCGAATCAAGTGAATCAGGCAGGCCTCACTCAGCATATTAATTTTTTAATTTGCTCATCATATTACGTTTTCGAAATGATTTAGTATTATAGCTCTTTAACTGGGGAAAAAGAGAGGATATTCGCGTCAAATTTCTTTTAACGGTTCAGCCTTGATGTTTTTTCTAAAAGATAGACGTCATTTCAAACTTGATATATATAATAGAACTTTATATTAGCAGTAGATTGTTTTTTCAAATTGCATGACCTGAAAACTAAGTTATTATATAGAAGTGACACTTTTAAAAGTTTGGACTTAAATTGATTAGCTGTACTGATTAAGTTTGTTACTTTAGAATAGATGAAGCTTTTCCTCCCCAAGTGTATATAAAAAAGAAGGATGGCACAGTTCTTCGTGGAACACCTTGATATAAGAACAGTACCTTGAAGAGCAGATGGTACTAGGTAATACTAAAATAGATGAGTTTATTTCCATACCGCCCCTCCGTGACTAGTAGAGCGGATATATAGAGTTCTAGCAGTGGGGGTAGATGTTTCAACCCCTCCCTTGCCTCGCTGCTTTCAAGGATATCACAGTTCGTTGCCTACTAAACCGTCTTTTGGAGCGGGAAGAATAGAAAATTTTCCCTAAACAATGTTATGAAAGACGAACTTTTGCATTTAAAGAGGAAAGTCATGACTGGTTGGCCCGGTTTCACTTCGGCTTTTCCAACCCTCCCCTTCCCCACATTTACTACTACAACAGTGTTTTGTAATAGACTTCATCTGGTGTGGCTCTTTGTATAGTTTTACTTCGAAATCTTCACTTAGTTTCCCCACCAACTATTATTGTCGGGGTCATATAGGACATCCGTTGTTTTCTTCCTTATGGCACCTTAAGAAGAGAAGGGTAGAAGGTTTTTACAATAACTTAGAGTTTCTATAGAACTTTTTCTGGCTAAGTAGGAGGGAGGTGTTTTATGTGATTTTTTTTTCTGACCAAATCTATTAATTTTCTCTTACGACTTTTAAAGGGAGTATGACTTTCGAGTCAGATTTTCGAAATTGAGTTTTACCGGAAATACAGGTTTTGAAGTTGTTTGTGTGCACGGGAAATCTGGTGTGTAGAGATTAGATTCTAACGGGGGAATTGGCTCTTCAGCCTACGCCACCGCGACACCCCAAGGATCTATTGTGGCACCCCCCTAGTTGGAGGCTTCCTCGATCCTGTCCTTAACCGGACTGTGGAATTGGGGGAGGGCTCCCAGGTGGCCAATTAGAACACCTGCCATCAGAGCACTCTCTCGAGTCCTGCTTGCCTTAAAAGACTTAATAGCTCCGACAGGGGGCCCCGGCTGAGGCTTGTTGGCACCAGCTTCTTTTTACCAAAGAGGCGTTACCTTAGCCAGACCAGCCTCTCGCACTGACATACCACGTGCAGCGCCGTCTCCTCTTCTTCCTGACAAAACCTACACAGGCTATCCGTTGCCAGGCCCATGCGATACATGTGCTTGTTAAGTCTACAACGGCCAGTGAGAACGCCAACTGCTATCCTTATGGCCGCCCGGCCTAATTGGAGTAATTCCGCAGTTAGCTTGGGCGAGTGGCTATTGAATAAACGTTTTCGCCTGCCTCTGGCCTGGAGTTTTGACCCAACATTCCCTTGATCGGTCCTGCATCCATGTCTTTATGGATGCACTCCTGAGGCATCTTGAGACGCCACAGAACGGCACCGGCCCGATAAGTGCTCTGATTGAACCCTCCCGCGCCAGACAATCCGCCGCCTCATTGCTTCTATAACCCGAGTGCCCAGGTACCCAAACCAGGAAGACCTTATTATGGCTACTAATTTCCTTGAGTGCACCTAGGCAGTCCCACACCAGCCTTGAGCTGATCTCCCACGAGTCAATTGCCCGCAGAGCAGCCTGGCTATCCGAATAAATGACGACTCTGGAGTTATGCACTCCCCGTCTTCTTATTTCGGCGGCGCAGATAATAATCGCGACTAGCTCCGCCTGAAAGACCGTAGCTAGCCTTCCCAGGCTCACCGAGATATTACATCTCGGATGAGCCCCGTACACGCCGGCTCCTACTCCATCTTCCATCTTGGACCCGTCCGTGTACCACATAGATTCGCCTGTAATTGGCGGCCGTTCTTCCATGCCCCTCTGTCTAATATCAGAACTTTGAAGGGTTTTTGGAAGTCGTACCTAGGAGTCATTATATCCGTAGGCAGACCAAAAATCTGCCTCCCAATAGATCTTGATAATTCCCAGTAAGCCTGCGATAAATGGGAGCTTGTCCCTGTTGCAGTCGTGCCACGACTGCTCTTGCAACGCCTTGGACGTAAATGTGGAGTGGTGGAAGGTTTAACAAGACCTCCAAGGCCGCAGTGGGGGTAGTCATCATAGAACCCGTCGTGCTCAGGCAAGCCAGCCTTTGAACACTTCCGAGCGCTCCCCATCTGCAAGGTCTTTGTCCACCACACCACCGCCCCGTGGGTATAAATCCACAGGGCCATCTTCGGGCTTAATCCCCAACTTTTACCGCATAGCCTCCTGCACCTACCCATGGCGATTTTGGCTTTGTGTGCGGTGATGTTAAAATGAGAGTTCCATGTCAGCCTTAGGTCAAATGTGACTCCCAGATATTTGGCCTCCATGGCAAAGGGGATCACAACCCCTCCGAGTATTGGCTGTTGTAAGCTTGTAAATTTCTCTTCCTTGTAAAAGGAACCACTTGAGTTTTGTGGGGATTGATGGAGAGATCCTCCGCTCTGCACCATTTATTCACAATATTGAGCGCCCCCTGAGTGCGCTCCGAGACAGTTACCGCGAACCGCTCCCTCACCACGATTGCCAGATCGTCCGCAAAACCAAGGCAATGAAAGCCTTCCGCGGTTAATTTGGTCAGGATGTCATCGGCTAGTAACGTCCACAGCAATGGCGACAAAACGCCTCCCTGCGGACAGCCTCTACTCACCCTGGCCACAAGAGATGAATTGTCGATGGTGGCTATATTAGTCCTTCCCAAAAGACTAGTCCTTATCCACTGACTAATTGTAGGGGGCGTGCCCCTTCTTGTCACTGCACCAACAAGAGACTCTGAGGACACATTATTAAAGGCGCCCTCTATATCCAAAAAGGTGACTACCGCAATTTCCTTGTCGTCAAGCGACTTTTGGAGTAGCCTGTTTAGGTCATCCAGCGCCAAATCTACGGACTTCCCTGCCTGATAGGCATATTGGCGATTATTGAGAGGATTAATCCTCAAAATCTCGTCCCTTATAAACCTGTCAATCATCCTCTCCATCGCCTTCAACAGAAAGGAGGACAGGCTTATTGGCCTAAACGACTTTGGCGTTTGATCTACCGTCCTCCCTACTTTCGGGAGGAACACGACCTTCACCTGTTGCCATTCTCTCGGTATGAATCCCCAGGCCAAACAGCCTCTGAAGATCCTACATAGGTGTGGTGTCAACACCTCCACCGCCTTCTGCAGGAAGACGGGGTAAATCCCATCTACGCCTGGTGCTTTATAGGGCTTGAACCTCCCAATCGCCCATCTTAGCCTGTTCTGCTGTATGATTTTCCAACCCGCCCGACCAGGCCTTCTCAGCCCCTCAACCTCTAGAGGGGCCCATAAGAGGACCCTGGAAAATGTGTACTCATAAGCAATTCCAGCGACTCCTCTATCGAGTTAGTGTAGGTTCCGTCATATTTCTTCAGGAACCCTACCCTGTCCGCAGTACCTTCCCTTCCTAGGATTCTGTGATTTCTCGCGCACTCCGAGGTGTCCGCTACGTCCTCACAGGATATCCGCCAAGCTTTACGCTTGGCCTTTCTTATTTCAATGTTATACTGCGTCAGTACTCTTCTATAAGATACCCAGTCTTGGTTGATTTTGGCTTTATTAAACAGCCTTCTCACCTCTCGCCTCCTTTTCTCGAAGTGATCGTTCCACCAGACTGTCTTCAACCTATGAGGCCTTTTTCTCTCCGGACAGTTTTCCTGGTAGGCGTCCAAAATCGCCTCGGTCACCTGTGCCACTGCCCGTTCCAGACTTTCTGTCGTCCATACGTCCACCTTGAGGTCACCGACAGACTCGCTAAGACTCCCAACAAATCCCACCCAGTGAGTCTCCCTCGGGCTTCGAAGCCTACGAATGACCAATAGTGGAGTGCATATTTCGAACCTAATGTGCCTATGATCGGAGCACGATGGTTCACTTGATACATGCCAATGAGCAATTTTGCTCATCATACAGCGCGAGGCTAGCGTCACATCCAGCACCTCCCTCCTAGCTGCAGTCACGAAAGTTGGTTCCGAGCTAAATTAGCTACATGCAACTCTTCACCAGCAATGAATTCATAAACGTACTTACCCCTTTGGTTAATGTCGGTGCTCCCCCAGGCAGTGTTGTGCTCATTGGCGTCGCATCCCAGCACCAGCTGTAAGTTCCCACCTCTGCAGTAGTCCCTCATTCTTCTCAGTAGACAGAGGGGGAAGTCCTCATCACCGGGGAAATTCGCTGAGCTAATTACCAGCCATTCCGCTCCCTCTTCGGTGTTGATGGTTAGGAGAGCTGTAACACAATCAGCAGAGCACAGCTCCGGTATTAGTCCACAGCTCACCTTGTTACTATGTACTATACATGCTCGAGGTCTACTTACAGACTTGTTGTACAGTACCTTCCCAAATTTCGGATTCAATCCTCGGACGACCCCCCCATGGCACCATGGCTCCTGCAGTAGAGCTACATGTAGATATTATTAGGTGGTTCTGGCGGCAAAATTTTTGAGCCCCAGGCACTTATGAATTTACGCCCGAAGGCAGGGGTCTGGCGCGCGGCTACAAAATTACGATGAGACCCCCATCTGATTTTTAACCAGGGAAAAAAAATATTTTTGAGCCGGGAGATGGCATGCGAGACATGCGGCTACGTTTTGAAAAATCTAGCTTGAAAACAGTCTAAGGTAAAAAAAATATTTTTGAGCCGGGAGATGACATACACGACATGCGGCTATGTTTTATAATATTTAGCTACAAAAATTAAATATATTATCATCTAATACTATGAATAAAGACTTTGTTTTTTTAATGTATTGTTAGAAATATTCTAAGGACTTTATTATCATTTTTGAGCCGCGAGATGACATACAAGACTAGCGCTAATATTTTATAAAATTTAGCTAAAGACTTTAATATTTTTTGATATTTTGTTCATGTTTAAATTATGTTTACACTTATAATATTTTAGATAAACACATTCTAAGGACTTTAATACTGATTTTGAGCCGTGAGATGTCATCCAAGTCTATGGCTAATATTTTATAATATTTAGCTACAAACATTAAATAAATTATCATTCAATACTATGAATAAATACTTAATATTTTTTGATATTTTGTTCATGTTTACACTTATAATATTTTAGCTAAACACATTCTAAGGACTTTAACATTGTTTTTGAGCCGTGAGATGGCATACAAGACTAGTGCTAATATTTTATAATATTTAGCTAAACACTTTAATATTTTTGATATTTGTCCATGTTACACTTATAATATTTTAGCAAACCCCCACCTTCTAAGGACTTAATAGTGCTTTTAGCCGGGAGATAACATCCAAGACTGGGGCTATATTTATAATAGTTAGCTAAGCACTGTAATAATTTTTGATATTATATACAATACGATGAACAAATAACTTGTTTTTTTTATGTTTATGTTTCATGTTAAAGTAAATATGTTTTAACTTATAATATTTACTAGAACTTTCTAAGGACCTAATAATTGCTTTTGAGCCGTGAGATGGACATCCTAGACTAGGCGGTAAATATATTATCATCCTATTCTATGAATAAAGACTTTGATTTTTTTTTTTATGTATTGTTTGAAACATTCTAAGAACTTTAATATTGTTTTTTAGCCGTGAGATGAAATGCAAGTAGAGGGCTAATTTTTTATAATATTTAGCTAGAAACATTAAATATATTATCATATACTATGAATAAAGACTTTGTGTTTTTTTTATGTATTGTTAGAAACATTCTAAGACTATGAACAAAGACTTTGTGTCTTTTTTATGTATTGTTAGAAACATTCTAAGGATTTGTTGTGGTGGTTGGTTCCGCAGAGCTGGAAAGCATCAGAGACATTTTCCGTGGTAGCCTGCTTCATTTTGTAGCCGGTTTCGGGCGTTCGCCCATCTTCTGGTTGGCTAGGGTAAATATGGGGGCAGACTAGGGCAAATATGTTATATTTAGCTACAAACATTAAATAAATTATCATTCAATACTACGAATAAAGAGTTTGTTTTTTTTTTATGTATTATTAGAAACATTCTAAGGACTGTAATTTTTTTGTTGAGCCATGAGATGCATCCAAGACTGGGGCTATGTTTTTATAATATTTAGCTAAAGACTTTAGTATTTTTTGATATTATCATACAATACGATGAACAAATACTTTGTGTTTTTTTTTATGTTCATGTTTAAATTAAATTATGTTTACACTTATAATATTTAGCTACAAACATTAAATATATTATCATCCTATACTATGAATAAAGACTTTATGTATTGTTAGAAACATTCTAAGGACTTTAATATTTTTGTTGAGCCGGTAGATGACATACAGGACATGCGGGTAAGTTGGCTAGAAACATTAAATATATTATCATCCATTACTATGAACATGTATTGTTTCACTTTTTTATGTGTATTAATACTAGTATACTATGTTTTTTCATGTTTTAATACGTGTGTGTATTCTGTATTTTTTACTTTTTTAAGTTTAGTACTACTATGTTTTATGTATTGTTTCATTTTTTTGTGTATTAATACTAGTATACTATGTTTTTTCATGTTTTAATACTTGTGTTTTTTGTAATTTTACTTTTATGTTTAGTACTAGTTTGTGTTAAAACAGGTATGTTTAATACTTGTGTTTTTTGTATTTTTACTTTTTACATGTAGCAAGGCAGTTAATCCAGGACCAAACTTTGTAGCATCGTAAGTGTGAACAGTAGTACGTTGACATGTCCAAATTAATCCTTTAGGAGTGCTTGGCTTGAGCAAATTGCAACAAATTGGCTTTGGAATGTCTTGTAACACATGAAGTGATACCTTCACGAATACCGGATTCAATCATAAGATGTTTATCATAATCGGTCAATAGTTCCAATTTTACTTGTGTATATTTCAAACAGGCGTCAAATACCAACCCAGGCGTTGACAGGTGAATTACCAACTTGGATCAATGCTGTAAATAGATTCACACACATTTCTAAACTGTTCAACTATGTCGCTTAAAAGAATTATGCTGTTGTTAAATACAATTCTGTGTAATCTCTACGGTTTGTATATTGAAAGCGGTCCAGACTTGAAACTTCATATCATATAAACTAAATATACAAAGATCTACAACCTATGTTTTAAAACATTACTTTGGGAAAATTCCTTTTAACGCCACTTTTAGCGGAGGGTTGGGGTTACAGCTTCTCTAAAGTGATATCATAGTTGATTATACAATTCTATCATCCAAACAAAATTAATTAGAAATAAATAGATGGCCAAAATTCCAAGTTTTAAGACAAAATTAGTAAACCGGAAGTGCGCTTTTACTGAAAAGTTTTTTTCAGTTTTCGACGAATTTCATTAAATTTGGTACACAAACTATATTATTATTAATAGTCTTTATTACAAATAATGAAAAAAAAAATAATTGAACTTCCAAAAACACCAACCATGGTCACAGACGGTCGGTGGAGACACAAACTATAATGTCAATTATAATTTTGAAAACTGGAGTAAAAGAAAGTTGTGTGAGTGTTTCACACCAGATTTTTTTAGGCCAAAGACAATTCTTATGGAATGATATTATTATATAATTATAAATACTGATGGCAGGAATATTAATATTAAAAATTATAAATAGTAAAACTAAAGGAGTTTGTAAATTCAATTGATATAATGTCAATTATCATTTTGAAAACTGGAGTAAAAGAAAGTTGTGTGAGTATTTCACACCAGATTTTGTTTAGGCCAAAGACAATTCTTACATGTAAAAACAAAAAAATCCATCATCCTATGCACTTGCCTATGTAAAAACAAAAAAAAATCCATCATCCTATGCACCTGCCTGATTGTACCGCATCCAGCGACCGCAAAGCGGATTCGACAATATTTGTATCCTACTTGTGCAGCGTTTTATCGGGGCTGATTGGAACTTTGCCGAGCGCCCTAGCTTACAAGTTCGTCAAAATACCCACTTCTGGATAGCGAACTTGTCGGTTCCCCTGAGCTCCGAAGAGAATCAGAGGCTCTCCTCCTAGCCACTTACACGTAGGCATGGTGCGAGGACTTGATTGGATTTGAGAAGAATAGCTAACTAGTCGGTTCCTCTGAGATCCGAAGAGAATCAGAGGGTCTTCTCCTAGACATAGGACTTAATTGGATTTGAAAAAATAGAAATTAAACTTACCCTGAGTGTTGTGAAGACGAACAAAACTGGAGTTGTAATGTACATTACTCCACTATTAAATGAGGTCCCCACCAGTTAAACAAAACACCCACTTGTTAGAAATACAAAGCTAAGTAATAAACGATGAACATCCGGTGTGTGTGTGTGTATATACAAAAATAAGATTATTTTTGTGTGTTTATACAAAAATAAGATTATTAGCCGGGCAAGGCTAAATACACCGGGGTTTCGCCCGGTGCCCCGGAGGCTCCGTTATCGACACAATACCTCTGTGCCATCCATCCCTCGGCATAGATCGCATAACACCTTAGATTGGGCCCTACTTGCTAGTCTGTACTGTGTGCGTGTACACGTTGTTATGTATGTTCGTGTGTTGTGTATGTGTTCCTGTGTAAGATGTTGAGCTGGGATGTTCGCAGGGTCGCCCTTACATGAGGGTGCGGCTAGCCCAGCCCCCATCCCACGATAAAGGAAGTGAAGGATCAGGTTGGACGGGAGAGCAGGATATGGATACAAGAAAAAGGGTGGCCCGCGGTGGGTTACCGCCAGGCCCGCCAGTGCCCTGTTTGCCGCACTCGGAGAGCGCGTTGCCCGGTCCTCACGACATGGACGTAGGGTTGGCTAGCCCCTCAATTCAAGATCGAGGAGACCTTTGAGGACCAATCTGGTGTGTAACACTCACACCACTTTCTCCTCCACCAACTTACATAATTTTTTTTTCAAACGAGGAATTTGTTTATTAAATGTAAGTTTGGCTTCAACAAGATCTAAGTGAGAGAACTTAAACTACAATAAAATGATATGTTTGAGGGAAGCGTAACCTCACAGCTTCGCTAGAGCCTCTCCAACATCAAGTTTCTTGGAAAAAAGTTTATTCGAGTAGGTAGGATACAAACTTTTATCAAGAAAATGGCATAAAACAGCAACAACAAGCATATCCGGTCTACCGATTTTTCTTTAAACTTGGAATTTTGGCAACAAATTTCATTATATAAATGCATTAGAATTATTAAATACACTGAAATAACACTATAGAGAAAAGCTTAATGTCGGCTCACCCTACAGTCTCTCTCAAACTATTTTCGTTTTTGAGTTATGCTGATTACAGACCACATACACATACAAACAGACAAACAATGTCTAATAAAAATAAATTTTCTTTCTTAACGAACTACAACATTCACTTTTGGTGAAAAATCATTTTTATATTGACGCGAATGTAGTAATAAGTCTTACCACGCTAACAGCAAGTAAAAATATCTGGTGTGAAACACTCTCACAACTTTTCCTTACTCAAGTTAATACAATTTAATCAAGAAATTTTCTTTAAAATTGCAACGTCACAATGTTTAGTTGGAGTGGCTATAAAAATGCTGGTAGGAAATTTTACTTGTATACCTTATCTGGAGCACCCTATGTCAAATTCATATTTAAACTAACTGACAGACCCCCACTACCCTCCAAAACCAATTTTTTCACATAAATGTTACAAATAAAAGTGACACGTTTCTATCTGTGCGCACTGCATTCCAAGTATAAGAAAATCCTTTCAACCGTTTTCGACAAAATTCGAAAAATCTCAAAAATCATTTCCGTAAAATCGCACTTCCGTTTAACCAACTTTCTTCAAATTTGTAATTCTATCTATTATATTCATGCTTCTAAATATGTACTAATATTATGTAGATGGTAAAACCCTATATTATACTTCAGGGTAAGCATAACGCTCCAGTTCCTTGAAAACCCCCAAAAAATCAAATCTCCGGGGAAAATGTTTTAAATAAAAGTGACAGGTATTTATGTGTGTGGATAGTTTACAAAGTTTAGAGAAAATTGTTGGAGCTGTTTGTGAGCAAATTACGTAAAACTGAAAAAAAAATCAGTAAAGTCGCACTTTCCTTTGATGAATTTTCCGGTCGAAATCTTGGTGTTCGATGCGGTGGTAGTACCTAAATGGAATACCAAGTTTGAGCTTCATGCGACTTTTCGTTTTTGAGATATTCTGCACACATAAACACACAGACCATTGGTTAAAATCATTTTTTACGTATTTAGGGGATCCCAAACATTATTTACAATTTAGAAAATCAGGCAAATCGCAATACTTCCTCTTAGATGTAAGAGGAAATTCGAAAAAATTGCTTTTAGAATCGCTATGATGATGATGATGATGATGATGAGTGTGTGTGTGTGTGTGTGTGTGTGTGTGTGGGTGTGTGTGTTATATATATATATGTAGTCAGTATCTCAAAAGCAGATGCTAATAAACATTTTCTGAAAAAAAAAAAAAAAAACAAAATTTTGTTGAGATTGCCGGAAAGGGGTAACTCCCTTTAAAATACCTTTTCAGTGTGTTACTGTTCCTTCTGTCACCTTTGAAATGTCAAGGAGGATTAAATATATTGCTAAAATTCCATTCAGATTCTGATTGACCGGAGGTGCAAATTTTTTGAACTGTGTTTTTGTACCTTTTCACAATGTCCTCGATGACACCAGCGATTCCTTTTAAAGTTTGCATCATTTGAAGAACTATTATTTCGTTTGCCACCAGCTTTATAATTAAAGACAAGTAAATATGTGTAAAAATTTGAAAAAAAAAAAATAGAAAACCAAATTACTACGTAATGAAAACTAGCTAACTAATTAACTAACTAATTAATGAATATAAAAATCATTATTAACTACAAGAAATATAGTAAGAGAAATGTCGTGTAACCATTTCACACTATATCACTATATCCATTTAAAGATGCTGTGAACCGACCAGCTCCTGATAGTTAAACGAAGCATGTTTGCTTGCTTGTAATACGAACATGTAATTTTGTAATGTTGGCAGTATTGTTTTAATTAACTTAGCCTGTCTAATCTACCTTTAATCTAAATTTTCTTTACACTGAATGTGAATATAAAATTTTATTAATAAAAAATTTTAAAATAAGTTTAGAAATTTGTTAATTTTGTTAAAGTTAATTTTTAGAAATGTTTCATGTAAGACATAAAAATAAATTCTTTAAAAATTATACTTAGCCTTTTTAGAGCTATTAATAATATGAATCTCTCTGCGGTTTACGTGTAAATAATATGGACTTTGTTTTTCCATTTTCCAAATAAAAACTCTTTTCCATTTTAAGGAAAATTTGCCCCTTTAACAACCCAAACACGTGTTCCTTTCCTACCCAGCTACCTCCCTTTAGTGAATTTGCTCTGTGCAAGTCTGTGTTATCACACTGTCTGACAAACGCATCCTGAAGATGGGCGAACGCCCGAAACCGGTCGATGACCAAAAAATGAAGCTGGCTACAACGGAAAATATTTCTGATGCTTTCCAGCTCAGCGGAACCAACCACCACAACAATAAAACTCTTTTCTTCCGACAAAACTAAAATTTTGCTGGGATGTAAAATTGGAAGGAAGAAAGAAATCTTTCAGAAGAATCGTTTTCTGCAAAATGTAAATTTTATTTTTTGCTTTCTTCTACTAAAAGAAAGAAAGAAAAATCACGATCGTGCCGGATTTTTGAAATTGAGTTTTAACCGGAAATACATGCTTTTGGGATTCTCTGAATGTGAGAGTATGTTCTCTAGCGATAAGAGTAATTGAATGAAGCCTAGTATCTAAGACACCAGATACTAGACACCAGTGGTTTAATTCACCAGATAAATTTTGAAGAGTAAAAATCAGTTGCTATTAGCTTTCAAAAAAGTTTACTTTATTATTAATATTAATCTGGCAGCAATCAACGCAGAAGTAGGAGAGGAACATCACAGTACATCTGAGAATAAATTTTTTGTTAAAAGTTCAAGTGCTTTTAGCCGCAATATGGTGTTTTTTTCTCTAGGGGGTCATTACCTAACTGTGCCAGGACAATATAGTCCATTTGGGGGGAGCCAGACGATACCTGATGATTGCCCAACAGTGTGCGGCTGATGAACACTCTGTCTATTGACACTCCTTTTAACAAGCCACAGATTGAATTTCATTGTCTTTCAAGTACCACTTTTCATAGGTATTGAATTTTCTGTTTATTTTGCCCTAATTCAGCCATAATTATTTTATTTATTTGTTCTTTTTAAAAGCTATTATTTATTGAACAGCCGTTTTCCTTTCGTCTTTTTACTTTATCTTACAGCTGGTAAGAGGAAGTAGTGCGATCGAATCCAACTTTTGATATCGAGTTTCCACCGGAAATACATGTTTTGAGGACCCCTGAGTCAGACCGGAAAAGTGGTTTTTATAGAAATTGGTTTTGCGTGTGTATACGTTCAGCCAGTGGTGGCTACTGGTATTCGCGATTGCGCGACCGAACCCCCAGCTATTTGAAAAAAAAAGTTAAATAGAAAAGAACTAATTTTCATCATGTTTTTATTTTATTTCAATATTTCAATATCAAAAAAATATTTTCATTTTTGTATTAGTTACATACGAACAACATTAATTCACAGTAAAAATTGTATTATGTTGGCCTGATCATCAAAATAATAAAAAATCAAATAAATTAATTGAATATTTTGTTGTAATCAGACATAAAAGAATAGGAACGTATATCAGTGTAGGAGCTCCTTAAACTGTTCGTATAATGAATGAATTGTATGTGTATCAGGAGATTTATAAAAACGTAGGAAGTTGGAGGTTCACAGTTGGGCATCGCGCTGGAGAATTTTATATATATATATATATATATAAAATTTCATTGTGTTAGTATAGAAAAGTGTATGTTTCATTAACTTTTTTAAAATAAGAGTGGGGGTTGCAAGCGCGATGAACATTACTTACGTTCTTACGAATGAACTTACCCGATCTTATCCGGAGTTAAAAAAATTGTTTTTGGCAAATGGTGTATGTGTGTGTGTGTGTGTGAACAGCATAGCTCAAAAACAAAAAACCGTAGAAAGTTGAAACTTAATATTCCGTTTAGGTATCACCATGGGATCTGACCCTACGTTATCTGTGAAAATTCCTCAACCGGAAGTACCACTTTACTAGTTTGTTTTTTTTTTACTTTTTTGCAATTTTCTCAAAAACGGCTCCGACGATTTTCTTCAAACTTGGCGTATCAACTACATATACAAAGAGCTACAACTTTTATTTGAAACATTTCTCTGGAAAAATTCATTTAAGGACAGTTATGGGCGAGGGGTGGGGTTAGGTTTCAGCTAAAATGCTACTTCAATTTTCTTAGACAATTGTATCATCTAAATAATGTTAAGTTACAATTAAATATGTTGTTGAAATTCCGAGTTTATAAAAATCGGATAACCGGAAGTGCGTTTACTTTACCACTTTACTAAATGATTTTTTTACTTTTTCGCGATTTTCTCAAAAATTGCTCCGACGATTTTCTTGAAACTTCTTATATAAATTAAACATACTAAGATGTATAACTTTTATTTATAACATTTGTCTGGTAAAATTCATTTAAGGGCATTTTAGGGGAGGGGTGGGTTATATTTTTGTCTAAAGTGCTCTCATAGTTGATTATACAATTCTATCATCCAAACAAAATTAATTAGATATAAATAGATGGCCAAAATTCTTTTTTTCAAGAAAATAGTAAACCGGAAGTGAACAGTTTTTTCAGTTTTCGACGAATTTCATTAAATTTGTCAATTATAAGTTTGAGAACTGGAGTAAGAGAAAGTTGTGTGAGTGTTTCACACCAGATTTTTTGTGATGTGATCTTCCTGTGCTTATTAAAATTTGATGTTGGTATTGGTACTTAAAACATCACTAAAATATATGAAAGAATCGATGCTAACTCATTGACATTTCCTTTGAACCGAAACACTTTATTTAGATAATACAAATTTCCGTTATGTTAACCACTTAATTTTCGAACTCAAACGGTACAACTCTTTTTTTCGTTGTTCTTCTCTGGGTGCACAGTGACAGATTGATTGTTAATTTAACATATAATTGTAGGGGAGCGATGCAAGTTTTTACCCGGCTCCTGGCTTACTTCATGATTTCTATCTAGCCAAGCTACTAATAATGATAGGAAATGTATTTAAAAAAAAATGATAGGAAATGTGTTTAAAAAAACCCCCACATATCCAAGTCAGGAGCCGCCACTGCGTTCAGCATAACTGAAAAAGAGAAAATCGTAGAAACTTGATATTTAGTTTAAATGCCCACATGGGATCCGATAATAAGGTTTTGATCAAAATCGATCAACCGGAAGTAACACTTTAATGAATGGATTTTTCAGTTTTTCGCGATTTTTCCTTCAAACTTGATATATTAACAACGCATACAAAGAGCTTTATTTGAAACGTTTCTCCTGCGATATTCATTTAAGGGAGCTTTTGGGTGAGGTTATGATTTCCTATGAAGTGCTATTTTATTTCCTTAAACGATTCTAAATACTTAATTTTATTTTACAATTTAAATTAACCATTAATTATTAATTAATTTAATACAATTATTTTTAAAACAAATTAACAATTTTAATTAATTCATTCATTATTTAAATAATAATAATTAGAATTAAATAAGTTGCTGATATGCCGAGTTTGAAGAAAATCGGTTGACCGGAAGTGTGTTTTTACTGACCAAGTTTCTACGTTTTTATCCATAAAAACATCGGCGGATATCAAATATCAAATTTAAATCTATCACTTTTGTTAGACACTTTTTTCCGGGAAATTCTTTTAAAGACGTTTGTTTTGGGGGAGCGGAGGGAGGGGGTTGTTGAGCTTTCCACATACAAGTCATTTTATTAAGTTATTAGATTCTCCCATTAATACAAAACTGAAGACAAATAAACATTTATCCAACATTATAAGTTTGAGGAAAATTGGTCAATTACAACTCCGTAAGCTGCAGAATATAGTGGCGGGCGTGTCGCACATCGGATGTTTATTTTCATTTTACTTATTGAAAGCGGAATTATGGTATCAAATTTTGGAAAGTGAGTTTTCACCGCAAAGGTTTTTAGCGAATGATCTCTCATATTTGTTTGTTAACAGAGTATCTCCAAAACCAAAAATCATAGTAAGCGCAAACTTGAACTTCCGTTTTAAGTATCATCATAGCAACTGACAGTAAGTTTTCAGCTAGAATCCATCAACAGGATGTTCATTGAAAGTTTTTATTCACTTTATGGCGTTTTCTTGAATTTAACTCCAACTTTTTTCAAAATAATCCATACTAAGACACATATAACAGTCCCTTTTATCCCCTCTATCCCTTTGTTTGATACATTTTCCAGAATAATTTTAAGGCATTTGTGATGAAACTGCAACTTCAAGGATTCCTCTGAAGAACGACATCTGTACAATATGCAGTTCTATTGCCTGTGTAAGTTCATTAAACGCATTCTAGACTTCCAACTTGACATTGGACTTGAATCAAAAAAGGTCGTTAGAAGTTCTGCTGGGATTCTTAGATGCTCTGCTTGGTAGTAGTCTATAATACAATCATTAGTATTATTCCATTCAGGAGATGGACCAAGCCTTACTTCTCAAAAGTTCCCTCTGGAAACTGTATAAATACCACAAAAGAAAAGCAACAACAAAAAACCAAATCAAGAACAAAAATCCAGATCCGGCACCACATCGATCTAACAATCAATGCAATAGTATGATCAAATTGGAACAATAATCCTCAAAGTGGGATTTGCCTGAGCTCTTTTACAAAATCCTGTTCCAAAATGTCTGTGAATCTAGGCACTCCAATATCCATCAAGTAAGCGGGTCATCAAATTGGATTACAAACTCTGGGCCTGAGATTATGTGTATAACTAACCATTACGTACAGATGTCTGTTTAGTCCATATATGCCTAGTAAAGGATTCAATCCCCTGTATCTCTCCTATTTACTCCGACCAGTTGCTCCGACCAGTCCATATTTAGATAACTCCTTATTTCCCTAAAATACCCTCTTTCCCAACACCTCTATTTACTTTTGATATTGAATATGGCCATGTATATGTTCACTGATATTGAATATTTGTCAATTAGATTTATAATAATTGCTGCCAATGTAAGTCGTGTGATTGTTTCACACTAGACTTCTGACATAGCATGAAATATAGCCAACATGTTGGTTTGTAGCTCCCGCCCGAAGACCTAATACAAATATGGCAGATATTTTCATAAATTATGATAACATACAAACAGATAGATAGTTGTTGTGGTGGCACACAAATAGATAGTGGCAGCATTTTTGTTGTGTATCTAAAAAAAAATTTCCATTAATACTTTTCATGAAAATGGGAAATTTTTAACAAATAAATTATTAAAAAACAAAAAGGTAGAAATCAAAATGAATGGAAAAACGGTTGTATAAATTGTAATTCATATCCAGTTGTATATCTCTTTCTTTTCAACTTGTTTTAAACCTGTACTATGGGGAAGGTTATTATCGTGGTTATTGTACAACAAAAATATTTTATCTTCTCACGTAAATATTCTGTTAACAAATATGTGAGTTTGAGGCAGTAATTGTTCAATGTAGACTTTAGTGTCTGTGCAAAATGTTCACTAAATTGTTTTGTAACAAACAGAAAATAACCGTTTTAATTAAAGTTATCATTTAGTTATGACGTGTCATGTTTAGTATTATTATTACTATTATCCAACCTCGGGTGGGCTATATCCCGGCACCGCAGCCAACAGAGGCTTATTGTGCCACCCCCGATAGTTCCTAGTAGACAAACCCTCCCTCCTTAAGGAGTTTAAGGGTCTTCACCACCAGGTCATTTTGAGCTACTATCTCCTCAGGTCGCAAAGTACCAAAGGTTTCATACCTCAATCTGATTATTGCTACGCAATCGAACAACAGGTGGGAGGCCGTTTCCTCCTCTTCCTGACATAGTCTGCACAAGGGTTCCGCTCGAATGAGTCCTACCTTGTACAGATGTTTCCTGAACCTACCATGACCCGTAAACAGTCCCGTCACCAGAGAAATCTGGCTCCTACTCAGACTAAGGGTCATTCGGGTTCTTCGTTTACACAGTCCTGGCATCATCCTTTTACTGTGTATTATTTCACAAATTATGTGAAATATTGTTGGCTCCTCCTCCAGAGCTCTTCATGCTTCCTGCGACCCCACTCTCTAATCGCTGTACGAATTGCTCCGCCAGTTATCATGTTTAGTAACTATGTTGTAAAATAATCTTTTCTGAATTGATCAATATTCCAGTAATATGTTTAATGTCTAAAAAGATCAGCTGTTTATTATATAATTTAAAGCAATCAGCTGTTTTGTTGTTTTTTTTTTTACATTTTCTATTGCTTCAAGAGGAAAAAGTTATTACGTTCGTTACATGCACCGGTTTTTCATAGTTATGTTTTCTCACCATATTTGCTGAAGCTACCAACAGAGGCAGGTACAGAATGATTACATTGTAGAGAGACTTATAATATTGCACCAACATATTTAACATTTTAACTGACATCAGATTCTCCTGAGAACCATTTAAAATCAATTATTTTCATAAAAATATTTCAAATAAACACAATACGATTCTATCTCTGCAGCAAACACTCCAAGTTTAGAGAAAATTGTTATATCAGTTTTCAAGAAAGTTCCAAAAAACTCAAAAACCTATTATTCTGTAAAATCGCACATTGGGTAAACGATTTTTTCAAATTTGGAATTCATGAAAGCATAACGCTCCAATTCTTGAATACTGTTTTTTGTATAGCTCTGATTATATATTGTTGGAACTTTACTTAACGATTTATGTGTGGGAGGGGGGGTAGAGCAAAGAAGACAATCATTGAAAGGTACTTTGAAATGGTTTAAATACCTTTATTTCTAGATACATATTTCTCCGTATATCTGTACGCGAAACGGTTTGCTAAGTGTGTTGAAGTATCCATAACGCTCCAGTTCCTTCAAAACCCCACAAAAAAATCAAATCTCCGGGGAAAATGTTTTAAATAAAAGTGACAGGTATTTATGTGTGTGGATAGTTTACAAAGTTTAGAGAAAATTGTTGGAGCTTTTTGTGAGCAAATTTCGAAAAACTGGAAAAAAATCAGTAAAGTCGCACTTTCCTTTGATGAATTTTCCTGTCGAAATCTTGGTGTTCGATGCGGTGGTAGTACCTAAATGGAATACCAAGTTTGAGCTTCACGCGACTTTTCGTTTTTGAGATATTCTGTTAACACACAGACACATACTCAAGGCACGCACACATATAAAGACCATTTAAAAAGTAGAAAGATTTTTGTCAAATTCAGGTGGCACCAAAACATCATTTCCGGTGAAAGTTAATTTGGAAAAATCTGGCGTATCGCAATAATTCCTTTTACCAGAAGTAAGAGAAAGTAAAAATTGTCAATTTGAGTGTGAGAAATGCTGTAAGAGAAATTGTAGTCGGTGGGCTTATTCTCATATAAAATTTCTCTCCCACTGTTAGCTTAAAAACATGGTGTTTACCATTAACCATGTTAATTATTTATGAGGGTATAATCTCTTTGAGCATAGCTCCATCTCGGGCGTAATCCCCGGCCATAAAACCCCTTTCCACCAAACTTTATTCCCTAAATTATTAATAGTGTTCATTTTCTCAACTAAATCTCTCTCTTGTTTCCACTCTAATGATCAAATTTTTCTTATGTGATGAATTCTTTCAGAGAGAACAATTCTGTTTAAAAAGGAAAATTAAAAAAAGGAAAACTTGTATGCCATTTAAAATTTGGATTCTTGTTTTTTATGGTTGCCATATTCATTATGTGTTTTAAATGACCATTTTCTATTATGCATACCATACAGCCATTAAGAAATGTCACAGACATTGCTAAAGTTTCGAGCATGGAGAATGTCCTTTAACCATAAAATACGATTATACAAAATATTTTTTGCAATTTCTCTTACAACTTAAGAGGAAAATTTATGTATCCGGGTCAGATTTTCAAAATTGAGTTTTTCACGACAAGAAATCTACATCCCTTACTATGAAATTAGTTTTGTGTGTGTGTGTGTGTGTGTGTGTGTGAATAGCAGAGCTCAAAAACGAAAAATCGCAGAAACTTTAAAATTGACATTCCATATTTGAAACATTTCTCCGGAAAAATTCATTTAAGGGAGCTTTTGGAGATAGCCGGAGTTATGTTTTCCTCTAAAGTGCTCTTTCAGTTTATTCATAATTTTATCATATAAATAAGATTAATTAGAATTAAGTATGTTGTCAGAATATGGAGAAAATCGGTTGACCAGAAGTGCTTTTTTACCGAAGTTTTTCAGTTTTTTCGATTTTAATCCATAAAAATACCGAGAATTTCATTAAATTTGTTGCAATTACTACGAATACAGAGGAGGTTATCACTTTGGTTGAGCACTTTTTTCCCGGAAATGTTCATTTACGGAAGTTTTGTTGCTTCTGTAGTAGTGGGATGTTATGGGGCTGGACGGAGAACTGAGCAAGAGCACAGTGACCCTGACTGATCACTGATATACTGAGCTGAGGACAAGATTACTGCAAGGACTTGACAAAATGTGGTAGCAAGAGAGTGGAATCGCACTGAACTGACAGACTGTTTGGTTCTTGATGCTTTCTTGATTACTGTTTTTTGTATAGCTCTGATTATATATTGTTGGAACTTTACTCAACGATTTGTGTGTGTGGGGGGGGGGGAGAGCAAAGAAGACAATCATTGAAAGGTACTTTGAAATGGTTTAAATAGCTTTATTTCTAGATACATATTTCTCCATATATCTGTACGCGAAACGGTTTGCATTGTTTGCTAAGTGTGTTAAAGTATCCAAAAACCAAATACAAGATAAAAACCTAAAAATAAAAAGAAAACCTATGACGAGACTGTTGCCAGCTGACTTTTTGCCAGCGCATCAGGTGTTCACGAATGCACACTACTGCCTCCTTGAGCTCATCTATAAATAGCTACACTTATCGACCAACCAAATAAAAACTTGCCCTTTTTCTTGTCGGTAAACTATTTGTTCTTTTAGTTTCACAGCCTGAGTTTTTGTACTCTAATTTAATTTTGTTTTCTTTTATTTTTTATCTTTTTTGCAAGTAATCCAACTTGAGCAATATTAGATTTTGGGTGTTTCCGGTATGGAATTGCGAAACCTACAAATACTTCAAAATAAGTGACTGTGATTGTGTTTAGATTGTATATAGATATTATATATCCTGAAGCATGCGAATTTCCCTTAAGGCACAGAATGAAATATTGTCAGTTCGATATATGATCAGGGAATAAGGATGTTAAACATCAATAATGATATTTATAAAAAGATTTGTCACCTAAATATAAAAGTTTTGGCGCTCAGTAATTTTGGGGGAAAAAAAGACGCGCCAATGTTAACGAAATGTTTTATTTATATAGCTGAATACCAAGAAATAGTGCATTCGACTGGTAAATTACCAGGTACATTATGAACATTTAATGAATAAAATGAATACATTTTTATCGGAAGACATGGCCATTATATGTGAACAAGGAGGAAATATGATTCATATACATTGCATAGCCAGAAAATCGCCTCACACTTATTGCATATATACTGATGATGTCAAGCAGGATAACAATGTAGGAAGTGCGATCCAGAACGGAGATTCTGCAAATTAGCTAAACTGGAAGAGAAGATCTCAGTATATACGTCTAAACTAAACTAGTGTCAATTGTACTGGCATTAAAAAGTATATTTACACTGCCTCATAAAGTAATACAACTTCAAGGGATAACCAAAGGGCAACCTATAAATTAGCCAATTTAAATAATATTAAAGGTTTGAATTGTCACAAAGATAATGAAGTTAGTGCACTTGCGTAGGAAAGGGGCATAACAATTAATTTCGTTTATTCCAAGTTTGATGGAAATTGTTGGAAGTTTTCGAAAAAAGTGGAAGGTGATCTTATGTGCACACGTAATATATGAAGTTGAGCGAAACATCCGTTGGAGCCGGTTTTTTTCGAAAAATCCCCGAAAGCTATTTCTTCTTTATTAAAGATAATAAAGCTTCTTTATTCAATAAAGACGCATTTCCAATTGTTAGCTACGACTGAAACCTTCTTGTTGGATATGGCTTAGAGTACCTATGAAGTTTTAAGCTTCCTTCTACAACCGTTTCAGACTACTTGTAGCGCTCCTTGAACAAGCGTTTCAAACTCACTCTGCAGAACAAAAGAACGACTCCATACTTCACTGCTCTGACCCATCTGGATGTCCAAACCACAAAGCGTACCAACCTTAACAGAATACACAACGGCCTGCAAATCCAAAATCCTCCGACGCTAGTAGATGTTCCTTATTAAGTTTCCAAAGATAAAATCCACACAGATCTGAGGATTCCTTTTGTCCAAGATTTAGTAAAGCCACTGTATACGTAATTCTACACCAGACTGTTCCTTCATCCCACTCCTCTCGCCAAAACCCTCTGCTCAACCTCATTTCCAAGCAATCATTCAAGGCAACTGAAACGTCGTTGGCCCTGAGACCTTCTGGGTAACTAATGGTAGTTGTCGCTGGATAACTTCTATTCATGACCATCACGTCATTGTTCATATCTCCTCCTAGCTTATTTACTTGTTACATATTTATTTATCATACAACCCTAAATAGCTTGTCCAATACATAAATACAAGCTTACAGTAATTTTTTTTTTGTGAAATTTTGTTCACATAAAGAGGGAGAGAGAAACGCTCACACACCACACCACCACCCCACCCCACCCCCCACAGACACACAAAAGTTTCAGAAAAATCTTCAAATCAGAACTGTTAGAAACACAGTTAGAAGAACTGTTAGAAACACAGTTAGAAGAACTGTTAGAAACACAGTTTGAGATAGTAAGGTGAATATTTCACATTTGTATTGTTTCTCTAATGATCTTTATCTTTCAACACAGTTAAAAAAACTTCGAAATGTTTGTGCATTTTAGTTTTTTCCTCGGTATACAGTATTTGTTGTTACAAACAAAATAAAAGAAAAGGAAATGGTTGAAACCGCAGATTTAGTGATAAAAGAACAGAATGTGATTAAAGAGAGTGAGAGATAGTATACCAGCATGTCTCCATTCCTAGAGTGCGTTATGAGCTTTGTGAACACAATGGTGTACATTTTTTGTTTAATCTTTCTACAGTTTCTCCAATGTTAACTATATATAATATATTTCAGCCACATGTGGGTGCCCGTTGATGACCGTTGTTTTTATTAGACATAATGAAACAGTTGATGGATGTTAAAAACAATGTGTAGAGACGCCGCCATGTTCAGTCAATCGAGACGCTATTTCTTGAGCCAAGTATTTCTCATCTATTATTTCCAACCAGTGGTTTAGCAATTTCTTGGATGAGCAACATCTCTCATTGTATTTCTCAAATCGAGCTTTCATCGTAAATTCTACTTAAACTTCTAAGTTTAAACTTGTTAAACACATTTTATACTCAACAATATAACATAGTTAGAAAGACTCAGAAGGCTGATTTTAATTTTATTTTGAAAATTCTTTTTAGAATTTTCAAGAAAACTAGAAGGCACCTTGGAGAGGAGCCTTATTCATTAGCTCTTCCAAACTAGAAGGCACCTTGGAGAGGAGACTTATATCATTAGCTCCTCCAAACTAGAAGGCACGTTGGAGATGAGCCTTCTATCATTAGCTCCTCCACACTAGAAGGCCCTTGGAGAGGTGCCTTATATCATTAGCTCCTCTAAACTAGAAGGCACCTTGGAGATGAGCCTTATATCATTAGCTCCTCTAAACTAGAAGGCACCTTGGAGATGAGCCTTATATCATTAGCTCCTCCAAACTAGAAGGCACGTTGGAGATGAGCCTTATATCATTAGCTCCTCCAAACTAGAAGGCACCTTGGAGAGGGAGATGAGCCTTATATCATTAGCTCCTCTAAACTAGAAGGCACCTTGGAGATGAGCCTTATATCATTAGCTCCTCTAAACTAGAAGGCACCTTGGAGATGAGCCTTATATCATTAGCTCCTCCAAACTAGAAGGCACGTTGGAGATGAGCCTTATATCATTAGCTCCTCCAAACTAGAAGGCACCTTGGAGAGGTGCCTTATATCATTAGCTCCTCCAAACTAGAAGGCACGTTGGAGATGAGCCTTATATCATTAGCTCCTCCAAACTAGAAGGCACCTTGGAGAGGTGCCTTATATCATTAGCTCCTCCAAACTAGAAGGCACCTTGGAGAGGAGCCTTATATCATTAGCTCCTCCAAACCAATCTAAAATCACTTTTTTACCAGAAAAAATGTTTGAGTTTAACTAAATAGAAATGAGTAAAAATCTCATGTGAACACTCAAACGACTTTCTCTTACTGCAGTTACAGACGCGTCTTACTGCTGTAAGAGGAAGCATTGCGATCGTGTCAGATTTTCGATATCCTGTTTTCACCGGGTTCACACACTTTTTGAGGTCCCGTGAGGCCAAAAACATGGTTTTAAGAGATTGGTTATTGTGTGTGTGTGTGTGTGTGTGTGTGTGTGTGTGTTTGGTCAGTATAACTCAAAAACGGAAAACCACAGAAAGTTCAAACTTGATTTTTAGTTTAATTACTAACTTCAAACCCGACAATTAGGACTAGTTCAAAATCAATCAACCACTTTACTGAATGGATTTTGCAGTTTTTGAGATTTTCTAAAGAATTGCCACCAACGATTTGCTTTAAACTTATTGTGACAATCGCACATATAATGAGTAACAAATTGAATTTATGTATATTAATGTAAAAAAATGCTAAGAAACTAGTAAGCTAATATAAAATACTAATAATGTACTTAAGCCAAGTCAAATACTCACTCCCTCTCTCTATAAGCTGCTCCTTTTGGTATAATCTAAATCCGCTGCATCTGGGATTTTTTTTTATGTTGTTTCCGAGTATTGCCGCTATATGTCGGGATAGTTATTATTATTATTCACAAAAGGGGAGGGCAAACCCAACGCTATCCAAAGCCTCCCAGGGCCCATATAGCTACCCCTAAAGAATAACAACCACTGGGACTAGAACGAAAATCCAGGCCCAGGTTTAAACCATCTGAGTTTCACCACAGACCGAACAAATCGGACCAAAACCTTAAAAGGACACAGCTTAAGATCCTCTACCGATATCCTATTCCGGCCGAAGGTCCTAAACCTAATCTCCTCACAACCCAAACAATTCGTCATCAGATGCATGGGTGTTTCCTCCTCAGTCTCACAAACTCTACAAAAGGGGTCAGGCACGAGTCCCATTATATAGAGATGTCTCCTTAAACCACAATGCCCAGTGAGGAATCCAACCAGATGTCTGAGGGAGGTCCGTGAAAGACATCGGACCCCGCTACTCAAAGCTCCGTCCGGGCCCCCAATGAGCATTTTAGACTGCCGACACCACACTGCACTCGACAAACATGTGCCAGAAGACACACCAACAGCAGGCTCTGGACCAATGAAAGGGAGAGAGGCACCTAATTTGGCAAACCTATCCACCTCCTCATTCCCAAAAATTCCCATATGACCTGGAACCCAGACCAGAAGCACATCCTTTAATGAAGAAAGATCTTCCAGTCTTTTAGAACATTCCAACACCAATCTGGAAGTGAAGACACATGAATTAAGCGCCTTCAACGCAGCCTGGCTGTCCGAGCAGATACAAACACCTTTTAAATTAGTGTTACGCACCCTCTCATCCAAAATACAGCAAAGAATTGCATAAACCTCAGCCTGGAAAACGGTGGCCCACTCACCAAGAGGCGCTACCAAATGATCTCCCGTCTCAAAATAGACGGCAGCCCCAGACCTACCATCCATCCTGGAACCGTCCGTGTAGCATCGGAGATAATTCTCAGGAATCACACCAGACGGACCCAGGGTTAACCAATCTTCCCTAGAAGGCAACCTAACCCTGTAGGAATGACCAAAGACAAAAGTCTTCAAATTCCTATCAGAAGGGAAACCTGTAATGGGAATCCTTAAAAGCATCTCGCGATAAATGGTAGAATGACCATATCGCTTACCCTGCCAAAAACCTGCCTGTTTAATTCTATAACAGGCTTTCATTGCCTGGTTTTTCACCTCCACAAAGAGAGGTGGAATCCCTAACAAAGTCTCCATAGATGCGGTCGGTGTAGTCCGAAACGCACCAGTCACCGCCAGACAAGCCAAACGTTGGATTTCTTCCAACAGCTGCCTAGCGGATCGTGTTTCAATGCGACGCCACCACACCAAAGCCGCATATACCAATCTAGGTTTAATGACCATGCAATAAATCCAGAACATCATCTTGGGAGTCATCCCCCAGTTCTTACCTACAACTCTTCGACATTGCCAAAAGGAGATTATCGCCTTTTGATGTTGTGTCTTAACATGTTCCGACCAGTTCAATTTACTGTCGAGAACTACTCCAAGGAACTTCACTGATTTGCTAACCTGTATGGAAGTACCTAACAACCTAGGAGGTGTAAAACCTACTATCTTCCTTCTATGAGTAAATAGAATTGCCTGGGTCTTAATAGGATTAATAGAAAGACCCTTATCCTGTGTCCAACAATATACCATGTTAAGGGCGCTTTGCATTAGGTCCGAAATAGTGGACAAACAGCGCCCTAACAATAAAATAACACCATCATCGGCATATGCTTGCACATAAAATCCCGATGAATTCATCCTAACCAAAAGGTCATCCATGACGACGCACCACAACTTTGGTGAGAGACAACCCCCTTGAGGGCACCTCTCCCCGCTTGTACTATCATGGTGCGCCCGCCAAGGGAAGCCTGTATAACCCTACTCCTAAGATAGACCAATTGATTAAAACGGGATGTATACCTTTTCGGTCGGGATAGTTAGTTTTTTTTTTTATTTATGGCGCGCAACATCTATGGTCATTCGCGCCCGGAGCCTTCTGAGTGCACTGCCGGCTTCCGAACAGCGTTCTCTCGTTACAGACAACACGGTCCATCACCGGACAGTGAGCTGTAGAGATAATTAGTGTTAAATATTATTTTGTTTCACTATTGTAATAATCGGATGCTTTTACTTTTTAAGCCACTTATCTATAAAATAGAACTTCATTGGCTACTTTTGATTTAATAAATCTCATATTATTGAACGACTGCAGAGAAAAATAATTTTTTGAACTATATAATGCTATAAACTTATACAGAACCTAATAAAAGTGATGTCTATTTGGAGGTGTAGGTATGGATTATTTGGGACTGTTGCTTCAACTTGTGTCTAACCAGTTGGCAATTTTATTCAGAACAAGAATAGAATAAGAGGTCTTTATTCAAATTATATATAAAAGTGCATTACAAACGCTTTTTTATTTTACACAAAAAGACACTGGAATTTTAATAATTTGTTTTGGATGTTTGATCGTCCGTGGGAGGTCAGTTGTCAAAAAAAATATTATTTAATTAATATATATTTTAAAACAAAAAATAAAATAAAATGAAACAAAAAAGATACATAATAAAAGATGAGAACACTGTTATTTGTTTTATATACATTTATCACTATCACATTAATAACATTTATTTTATATACATTTATCACTATCACATTAATAACATTTATTTTATATACATTTATCACTATCACATTAATAACATTTATTTTATATACATTTATCACTATCACATTAATAACATTTATTTTCCTGCATTATTATTATTATTATTATTATTATTATTATTATTTACTTTTTAGAAGCTTATTTTAGGAGTCAAAATTAAATTCTTTGATAAGTAACGATCTATATTGCCAACTATTACGACAATAGTTAACTAAAGCCAACCAGTTTTTTCCATTAATTAAATCTATTGCTTCAATTTGAGTTAAGTTCTTTTTATTAAACCATTTCACTCTAAATTCTGTAAGAATTTTACTCGTGGCCAAAAAGTGATAGGTGTTTTCAGACTCATTACTGTTGCGCATTGAGTAAATGCCATCATTATCTTTATAACGCTTCTAATTCAAATTAAACAACTCCCCTCTCAGTTTGAAAATCCATTTAGCTTTATATAGAGGCAATGAATTGGTGTAATTTGTGGATTGTTGATTATGGCTTAAACTTATATACATTATATCAGTGTTTGTGTTACGGGCTAAGGTGAGATATTTATTATGCATTTGTTGCGAAACCTTTTCTATAATTAACGTTAAAGTTATAGAATTAAATAACTCAACATTTATATTAAATAACTGCAGTAGGTCTTTCAAGTCTTTAAACCAAAATGTAGTTTTACTGATTATTTCTTTGGCTACTATTTTGGGATATCTGTTATCAGTATAATCTTTAAATATCTTAGAAATATATTGTATACGTATTTTCCACGTATATAGGAAGAGAGGGGAGACGTTAGTTTCTATGTACAACATATAATTTGGGGTACACACTGGCAAGCCGTAAAGTTTTTTAATAAAGAAACGCATTAATTTTTCTTCATCATGTTGCTGGCCGCTCCACACCTGAGCACCACAGCATAATATAGCTCTGCTCACACTGTTAAATACCTGAACTTTTGATGTAAATGGTATAGCTTTGTTACATATAAGATTGTTCCATACCGAATTCAGTCCCGCTCTAGATTTTGTTAACCTTTCAGCAAAGTGTTGTTTAAAACTATGTTTAGTGGAAACTGTATCACCTAAATACTTATATGAAGGTACAGTTTCAATTATCTCTTTACCCCACCTCCATTTTTCTCCACTAGCTATTTTCCTCCGTTTCTAAAAATTAGGATTTGGGACTTATACAATTTTAGTTTTAAGTTCCATTTTGCGCAGTACTCATAAAGCGCGTTTATCATGTAGTGTAAAGTTGTTATTTCCGATGCTAATATAACTATATCATCGGCATAACCGACAGCTTTGACTTTTATATTATTAATGAAAATGCCACCAGGTAAACTATGTTCTAAATCATTCAAGAAGAGACTGAAGAGGAAAGATGATAAAACGCATTTCAGAATAAAATGAAGTTAAACCTTCTTTGCACCACACAGAGACGGCAGCGTCTTTAAAAAGACTCTTTATAACTTTAAGCATCTTGGTGGAAACACCCAGCTGTGACAATTTGTACAATAACGCATGCCTATCCACATTATCAAAGGCTGAAGAAAAATCAATGAAGAAAGCATATACTTTTTGCTTTTTGGTACTTAGTTTTAGTTTTACAATGTTGGCTAAAGTGAAAATATTGGGGTAGAATATTTTTTGCGAAAACCCGCCTGCAATTCTTTAGCACCTTATTCTCTTCAGCCCAAACCGAAATCTTCTCAACAAAAGGCCTGAAAAAAATTTACCCACCACATTACAGAATGATATAGCAAAGGAAGATATATATATATTCAAAACAATATATTTTCAAAACAAGTTCTGTCTTTCTGGACAATGCCCTTTGTTAAAATATTCAGTAGGTCATATTAAAAGTGCTAGGTTTATATCTGTACAGTAGGCATTTCAAGGTTTAAAAAAAAAAAAAAAAAAAAAAACATTGTACTCGTTAAGGAGAGAATGCCGAAAAATCTGGAACCTGTTTATGTATACTTCTATTTTAGCAACAACTTTAACAATATATACAAGAAAAATATAAAGAATTGTCAATGCACGTTTACATTATAACCTTCTTACAGATTGTTTAGTGATGTTTGGGATAAGGCTAAGGAAAAAGAAGGAAAAACCTGCAGCTTGAGGAAAATATTAAGAGAGAATATGCTTCAACATTTTGTAAATATAATGTGTGGAAGGATTATTTCGCGACTGAGTGGATTGGGATGACAGTCTGGAGTGAGGAGGAGTTTCAGCACACGACATTGGATAGAGGAATGTACTGGGATAACGGAAGAACTTACGTGGAGTTGGTCGATTTTAGTGTAAAGTGGTGAGTCAATCGCAAACCTTAGGAATTTGTTTTTAATAATTTGTTTTGGAATTTGTTCTTGCGAGTTTTTTGATGTCAGATTCCAGGCGTAGGAGGAGTAGAGTAACATCTACTTGATGACTACTTGTACATTAGTATAAATCAATAGTGCAGATGTAAGTCTGTTAGTAATGATGTCAATTCGCCATGATGATGTATACAAAACAACATCATCCGCGTTGATACGAGGAAATTTGAGAAGAAGATTAATGTAGATGAAGAACAGGACGAGGATAGATCCTTGAGGAACGCATGCTGCTATTAAGTAGGTGTTAGAGCAGGATGTAAGGCTTGGACTTTGACTTGGATGATGGGCGAATGCCTGAAACCGGTCGATGAGCACAAAAAGAAGCAGGCTATCACGGAAAATATCTATGATATGAATGTAGGAGTTTGGTAAGATATAAAGGGAAGTTGTATTCAATGAGGGGAAGAGAAGACCCGTATGCCAGACAACGTCGAAGGCTTTGTCTATGTCGAGTTAGTATCATGCCATTGCTTTTTTGTAATCAAAGTTTTGTGCAATGCTGTCAATTATTCCAGTCAATTGTAGTACTGTGCCAAGCCTGGTCCTAAGCCAAATTGTTTGTTAGTTAGTATGCTGTTAACGTCACGATGCTCCAAATGTCTGGATAGGATAATTTTGACGAGGATTTTGCTGACGGAACTTAGTAAGGAGATTGGTCGATAACTAGAAGAGGAATTGGAAGGTTTGCCGGATTTGCGAATGAGGATGATTTTGGACGATTACCAACCACACCACTGGGTAAACTTCTACTTTTGGTTAGCTTTTCATTTGGAATTGCAGCAAACTATTATATAGGTCATCTCAGGCCTATAAGTTTATTCGTGATCATAGACCTCAAAAAAAAGTAATTTCGGTGAAAACACAAAATTGCGAAAATTCGATACGATCGCAATAATTTTCAGTAATAGCAGTAAGTAAAAGTAATAATAATAATAATAAACCAGGTCAAATTTATTGAAGTCAAAAAAACATTGTTACTAGTAGGAGACAACCATTTTGTTTTGGAGGACTTCTTTTTCTTTTTTTGAAAGAGCGGGAGGAAGAAGGTTATCTTAGAAGTGTTGTAGGCGTAGTGGATTAGATTAGTGGTAACTTTAACTTAGCAGCTACAAACAGACCAACAGACAGAAGTGAATGTCGTTGGAGTAATTGTGGAGTAGCAATAGCAGTCAACAGAACAGTCGTCGAGCTCCAGAGCAGAGTGGGAGCTGTGACGTTCACAGAGAAGTAAAGAAGAAGGTCCCTCCTTAAGTGCTCTTTCAGGGTTAGAATACTGGCAGAGAGAGAGCGCACTCCAGTCTTGTGGGTCTTTGTGTGGGTTTTGGTCCACGGCACACTCTCCTTCCACTAACACATATTTCACTTTGCAACTTCAACATTTCCTTGTATGATTTCTGAATATTGTAACCTCCTCTGCGCTTTCTATTTTCTTCTTCTTATCTGTAGTCCAAATGTCGTTCTAATTCACTGGTTTTACTTTCCCATTATGTTTCTTTTTACTTTCTATTAACTGCTGTACGAGGAACTGCTGCGATCGTGTTAAAATTTTCGAAATTGAGTTGTCCAGGAGCTCTCTCTCTCTCTATATATATAAATAATATGTTTTGAGGTTTCCTGAATGTGAAAAAAATCTGGTATGAAAACTTAAACGACACGCACTTACTCCTAGGTAATAACACATTTTTTTTAAAAATTGCAATGTTACAATGTGGTTAGAAAAAACCGGGAGGAGTTATACTTGTATACCTTGTGTAGAGCATCCTTTGTCAAAAGCAACAAAGCTGCTGTAGTTCAGATTGAAGCCCAACTGACCTCCACCACCTGCTAAAATCACTTTTTTCTGAAAAATGTACCAAACTAATTCGTTCATATCTATGCTGCATGCATTACAAGTTTAAGGGGAATCGCTGAGCATTTTCGAAAAAGTCAGGAAGAAAAACTATTCAGTAAACTTGCACTTCCGGATGACGGGTATCGCCCGAAACCTTCGTGTCAGAAGTAGTGGTAGTACTTAAACGGAATACGATTTTTCGTTTTGGAGACATTTTGTCACAGACACACACACGTACAGACCATTCACTGAAAATAATTCGTTTCGTACTCAATTGATTTTTTGTGGTGGTTTGTGGGGGGAAACAGTAAAGATGAGCTATCCTCTAAAGCATCACTTTAGTATAATAGATCATTCTGCCACCTATATAATATTAATTCACATTGGAAGCATTGCTAGAATTCCGAATTTGAAGAATATCGGTTAAACGGAAACAGGACTTAAATAGAGTAAGTTTTAGATTTGTTTGTGAAATTTTGTCGAAAACGACTTCCTTTAAACTTGGAATACAAACTGTACAGTTATAAATTATCTCTTTTATTTGTAATATTTTTCCAAAAAAAAACAAGATGGAGGGATGGTATGGTGAGGCCATGCTAGGGTCTCTCAGAGAAGGCGCAAACAAATAGAGAAAAATGGAGGGAAGAGCTTGTTTGTGAGGAACTACGTCACGTAGAGCAACATCAAAAACAAAACAAAAAATTAACAAACAGCAGGTAAGAGAAAGTCGCGTGACACTAGATTTTCGAAAATGTTGGTATCCAGATGGATTAAAGATATACTATATATATATACTTATAGAATAATAACATAAATTTCCAATGGCAGCAAATATTTTGGCTGAAAAACTTAGCTTTTTTGAAATAACGGTACTATGTTTTAACAGTACCAGTGAAGAAGCGAGACAAGAAGAGTTACAGAAAAATTGGTGCACCCCTCAATGTGGGGGCAGATCGAGACGGGGATGAAAATAGAGATCAAGTGATTGTGTCGACATCTGTGTCCAATATGAATGCTAAGACTTTCTTCCTGAAATATCAGAATGTTCTCCTGATCTGTTCTTCATCTTCCTGCCACAGCTCTTCCATTCTACATCCGTTTTATGCAGCCCTTTTTTGTTTTCTGATTACTACCCATTTTCTATATGAAATAAAGTTCAACCTAAGTTTCTGAAATCACTGTTATTTGACTCAGTCTAATGATCGTAAAATCTAGGCTGAATAACTGCATTGAAAGCACGTAGTATCTGTATGTCTGTCCGTCTGTGCAGTCGATATTAATCAATAAAAACGTAGTGTGAAACATCACATGACCTACTGTTACTCTAATTAATTTTTCTTTAAAATTGTAACTTTACAATGTTTAGTTGGACTGGTGGTGGGGATTTTAATTGTATATCTGAACAGCCTTATATGGAGAGCACCTATGGCAAAACTAAGGAGGCTTGTGCAAATTTAATTCTAAATTAACTGACAGGGCTCCAATACCCTTCTAAAATCATTTTTTTTTGGAAACATGTTTCAAATGAAAGTGATACATTTGCATCTGTGCAGTTAGCATTCCAAGTTCAAAGAAAATCGTCGTTCCACGTTCCAAATTTGTCGTTCATAAATACCTATTTTGTCGGGCGACAATTAGCACCTAATGTTAACTGCAATTTTAGAAACCTATTATTATTATATTCGAAATATATTTTTTGAATAATTGGTTTTAGAGCGGCTCTCGGGTCTCTCTGGTTGAAGTTAGACTTGTAGCGTTATTTTGGGCTTGATAGAATCGCTGCATTGTGTAATCACATTGAAAGAGTGTTGCCTTCTAAATGCTGAGAGCCAACATATACCTCTACCACAATATTTTTTTTCTTTACCCCACTTCATCCTCTTTTACAGCCATTACGGTTCCGGCAGTCCAATATATAATACTGCGATATTCATATTGGTTTTCGTTTCGCACGAATTGTGTCGGGTATCGTCATGTTTGGAGCAGACGCTAATTACGTGGTCGGCATCCACAAATCCATTATGGCAGAGTGGACATCTCGGGGAGTTGGCTAGTTCTATTCGTTGAAGATGCTCCTGAAGGAAGTCATCCCCCGTCAATAACCCAAAATTAGCTGTAGCCGTTTTTCGTGGGATATTGCCTGTAAGAGGATGGTCGCAGAGTGCTGCCCATTTCTTGCCTTCAGCTTGTTCCCGTTGGCAGTTAGTTAGGATCTCTTTTGCCTTGGCTCTAAATTGATGGCAAAAGTTTACATATAGAACGCCTACCACAATGTGTTTTAAAGTTTAACTATAGTTTTAGCAAACATTACAAGTTTGAAGAAAATTTGGCTAATATAATTACAGTAACAATGTAATCTAGTTTCACATGTTTACTTTCTCTTACTCCGTAACAAGAGGAAGTATTGCGAGTGTATCAAATATGCGAAATTAAATATTCACCGGAAGTACAGTATGGAGCAAACTGATGTCACAACAAAATATCTCAAAAACGAAAAATCGCAAAAAGTTAAAATCTGGTATTCTGCTTTGGTACCACCGCCGCATCTGACACAACGGTTACGGACAAAGTCCATCACTGGAAGTGCAACTGTACTAAACTTTTTTTATGGTTTTTATTGGGTTTTTTAAAAACGGCCCCCACGATTTTCTATAGATTTTCGGGTCTCTACGAATCTACGTACTTTTTGTATATCTACGTATTTTTGTTTTGTTTTTAATTTAAGGCGCGTCAACATTTGTGGTCATTGGCGCCAGGAGCCTTCTGTGCATTGCCGGCCTCCGGACAGTGTTCTCTCGTTACAGACAACACTATCCATCAGAGGACAGTGAACTGTAGAGGCTCCTAGGAAGAAAAAATCTAAGGGCAGCACACCTGGAGTCGAACCCGGGCCCTCCGCGAGGGAGTCCAGTACAGTAACCACTTAGCTGTTCCCTTCCGTATATATCTACATATATAAAAGCCTATTACTTTTATTTGAAACATTATCCCCTATTTGGGAGGTTCTGAGGGAACTGTAGCGTTGCGTTTTTCTCCAAAGTCCTCTTCAGTACAATGTATAGTGTTATTTATCACCTACAAAAATATTAATATATATCACTAACATTGCTAGACTTGCAAATTTGAAGGAAATCGGGTAACCGGAAGTACGACTTCCGAGAATAGGTTTTTCGATTTTTTTTTGTCATTTTCTCGAAATCTGCTACAATCATTTTTCTTTAAACTTGGAATGCTGAACCAACCACTTTTATTTGAAATATTTTTCCAAATAAATTTTAGTTGTACAGAATTTGTGGCGTTTATTTCAAATGTTGTGTGAAGTTAGTTAATGTTATTGGACCACTGTTCTGGACAATAATGTACCCACTTCTCTAGCTATCTGCCTGGGCTTGGTTGAAAGTAATAGTTTAAAAAGGAGTAAGAGAAAGTCGTCTGAGTGTTTCGCGACCGATTTTTTTATTTACAATGACTACTAGATTTTCTCTACGAGCGTGTATTGATAAAGAGCAATAATTGTATTGCTTTTTTTTATATTATGTTAATGCTACAATGTGAAATTACGTCATGTAGCCCCTAGTCCTTTATAAGCTTTGATTACGTCATCTGAAAAGAATGAGGGCAACCTATTGTCATCACTGCCGGTATACTAATGTCAAAGACGTCATTACATGGAGGTTGATTAGTAGACTGGAAATTCTCAACTGCTTTTCCCAATTTAGTTAACCGTCATAGAACTCGGCAAGATATTCGATATATCGATTCAGTAGATTGTTACTAACAAACCTGGATCTATTAAGTGCCACATACCTTACAGACAGACCATGCAATGTGCTTTATGAAATGGAGCAAGTTATTTTTAAAAGACAATTCTGCTTATCGTTGTAGGCGACATAAGATAACCGCAAAGTCAGCCACTTTTTGTTAAGGAAGCCAAATAGTTGAGCGTCACCTCCAGTAGACGACAATTAGCATATCTTGCTAGGCAGACAAAAACCCCATCTTATATAACAAATAATATTCATGTATGAGACGTGAATCGATATGCTACAATGTGAATCGAGTTATGACATTCAAATTGAAACCTTCCAATTCCTAACCTTAAAAGTGTGAAAAACATTTCAAACGTTCAATTATTCTTTCAATAGTTATAATAATAATTAATTGCTTTTAATTATTAATTTTTTTTTTAACTTTTATTAGTTTTCTCTCACTGCTGGAGAGGGATCGAGTAAAATATTCGAAATTAAGTTTCCCCAGGAAATGAAAAGCTTTTAATGAGTGCGTTATAGTTCTGGCTTTTTTCCAAAAATGACTCCAACGATTTTCTTTTAGATTTTGCTGACTGACTGAACACATATTATCATCCCATCACTTTTATTTGAGACTTTTTCAGGAAAGATTGGATTCTAAATTGGTTTATCTGAGGGGGAGAACGTTAAGCTCATTCTAAAGCGTCATTTCAGTAGAATGTACGGTCCTATCTTCTATAGATGTTCAAAAATACATTTAATTCATTGCGGAAATGCTGAGCTAAAGAAAATTTGAAAGAAAAAATGAGAAAATTGTAAATCGGAATAGTTTCCACATTACTAATTTTATTAAATGGTATTTTATACTAATACTAATATGCAACAGATTGATGAAATTCCAAATTTGAAGAAAATCGCCACTACCCTGGACACTTTTTCTGGAAAAAATGGATTTTTGTATGTTTTTGGGCGAGTACAGCATTCAGCATCTTTGGGCGAGTACAGCATTCAGCATCTTTGGGCGGGTACAGCATTCAGCATCTTTGGGCGGGTACAACATTCACCATCTTTGGCCGGGTACAGCATTCAGCATCTTTGGCCGGGTACAGCATTCAGCATCTTTGGGCGAGTACAGCATTCAGCATCTTTGGGCGAGTGCAGCATTCAGCATCTTTGGGCGAGTACAGCATTCAGCATCTTTGGGCGAGTACAGCATTTAGCATCTTTGGGCGAGTACAGCATTCAGCATCTTTGGCGAGTGCAGCATTCAGCATCTTAGTGTCAAAATGTCATTTGTGTACCTACACAATATTAAGGTGCATTAAATAAATTCAGAGATAAGTTCAATGATGTAATTCCAACAGAGATATTTTCCGTGATCCTGCTTCTTTTTGTACTCATTGACGCGTTCGTCCATCATCAGGCTGTTTTTGTCTAAACAGTGTTGTCCAAAAAGTTTTTGTCTGCATATAAAGACTTGCAAGAGCAGCTGTAGTTGATATACTGGTTTTAAAAAAGTGTTTTTGTTAGGACCTAACTAGGTCTTGGGGCTTCGTTTGATACCTGGGTAGGTAAACACATGTGGTTTTTCGCTTTTTAAAATGGTGATATAGATTGTTTTTTTAAAAATGGAAACATATAACAAGTGGAGATGTGTAACTTAAATTACGTTTTTGAAAGAGATTTACTTTGATAACTAACTACCCATACTATCTTACTATTTTATTTTTTAATAGTTCTTTGGGAGTAGAACAAAGCAAAAGAACCTTGTGTCAGCTGTGGACTATCGAAACCGGTCGATGACCACAAAAAGAAGCAGGATCACGGAAAATATCTCCGAGGAATCAACCACAACTATAGAATTCAAAGTTTGAAGAAAATCGGTTTATTGGAAGTGAGATTTGTCTCAAGTGGTTCTCTAGATATTTTCGTAGTTTTCCTCGTTAGCCTTAATTCTAAGCCGGGGTTCACCTTTGATGGAATGATCATAACCAAAATTTTAATTCGATTTGGTTCTGCTCTTAGGACATCATTTGCATGAAAAGCAATAACCAGAGTAATTTCGTGAATTTATTAAATGTTGATCAATTTTTGAACCATACGTAACTGTCAATAACATGTAGACTGTTGTAGGGGATTATTGCACTGCAACCTGAAAGATCTATTGTGCCTCCGGAGCCTTCTCAGTGCACTGCCGACCTCCAAGCAGTGTTCTCTAGCAACAGACAACACTGCCATCACCGGACAGTGAGCTGTGGAGGCTCCTAAGAAGAGAAAATCTCAGGGCAGCTTGCTGGATTCGAACCCGGGCCTCCGCTAATCCAGCGTGCTACCACTGAGCTATCCCCTTCCTTTTCCCTTGGCTTAGGCCAATTAACTAGGACGGAGAGCCTAGTTTGTCTACTGTGATTATCCTTGTCTGTAAAGAGTAGAGTGTATATAGTGTAAGTATATTAGGTACTGTTCTGACGAAGTGCATGGAGTACCGAGCTATAGTAACCCGTAGGGTCGCTACTCCCCAAGTAATTGCATGCAACAGATACCCCTTGCGGGCAACTGCCAATAAAAAAAAATGCAAATTATTTATAATTTATGAATAATTTGAGGTCAAACAATACTGTTACGTCATTACCATACGTTAATAAACTAATTACCTTTCTAATCAAAGGTTAAATTTAAAAGGTGGACGGATATTTGGTTATAAAATTTGTTGTTAGTTCATTAATTACTCACTAGGGCTTTGTATTAAGTTTTCTTTTTGTAACCCGATTATAATTTGTTATGAGTATTTTTAGTTTCTCATACTCCAAGAGGAAGTATTGTAATCGTGTCAAATTTTCGATATCAAGTTTTCAACGTAAATACACGTTTTGAAGTCCCCTCACTCCAATAGTGGTTTTTAGAAAATCGTGTGTGTGTGTCTATGAGTATGTAGCCATATATGTGAACAGCACAGCTCAAAAACGAAAAATCGCAGAAAGCTCAATCTTGATATTCCGCTTAGGTATCAGCATGGCTTCCGACATAAGTTATCTGCCCAAAATTCCTCAACCGGAAGCACCAGTTTACTGAAAGATTTTTTTTTTCACTTCTTTGCGATTTTCTCGAAAATGACTCTAACGATTTTCTTTAAACATAATTGATCAATTACTCGTTCAAAGATCTACAACCTCTATTTGTAACATTTCTTCGGGAAAATTAATTTAAGGGCACAAGGGGTAGGGTTAGGTTTTCCTCTAAAGTGCTATTATTGTTGATTTTACAATACTACCACCTAAACAGAATTAATTAGAAGTAAATAGATTGCCAAAATTCCTTGTATTAAGGAAATTAGTAAACCGGAAGTGCGTATTTACTGAAGAGCTTTTTCAGTTTTCGCGCTTTTTTCCATAAAAAACCAATGAATTTCATTAAATTTGATATATACTATAAAATTTATGAATTATAATTTTGTAAACTGCAGTAAGAGAAAGTTGTGTGAGTGTTTCACACCAGTTTTTTTTATTAACATATTTGAGGAAGAAACAAAATTTATTGATTGGTGTAATATTTTCTAGAAAGTGGTGCATTTTAATATGTTTGTTGTTAGAGAGAAAACTCGAAATTGTGCGTCAAATCGCAAGAGAAGTTGTTAGAAGAATGAAGGATTTCATGTTGTGCAACCAATCACGTGGCTTTCTTTCATTACTTCCATGGATTCTTCAACTTTTTATGGATAAATTTTATTCAACCTGGTTCGTTTACTATACATTTAGTTCTTCATAAAATTATGTAGGCGATAGTGTGGACAGGACAGTTTAGAGTAATGTCTATATAAATTTTCCTCAAAAAGTAAAAGTTTCAGGTAAAATTAATAACCACTATTTGTTTAGTAAGTATTCCAAGTTGAAAGAAAATGGCGAAAAACTAAAAAAAATTGTTCAATAAAATGGCGCCACTTGGTCGATGGATTTTGAACCAAAACTATTGTCTGTGGGATGATGCTTTGTAGCTATAGACGAATATCAAGTTATGCTGTAATCAGATACTTAAGTACTGTTCCTTAGCCAGGAGCATTTTAAAATGTTTATAGCCAATATTAAGAATGTGATATAAGCAATTAAAAGTGTAAGAGAATAAGAAAAAATATAGATAATAAAATTAATGGAAATCATCAGCAGGTAAGAAGAGTATTTCCTTCGGCAAATCACCTCATCACAACATAACAGTCCTTTCCTGTGAGAAAAATCATTATTTAAAAGGGAGTCGATAAAGGGCAAGAGTATAGAGATAATTATACTGTCACGATAGATAAGGAAACCAGTGGCCCTGTTTCCCCTAGGGGAAGGTAAACTGAACAAAGTGCAGGCTTAGCTTACGTTGCCCCTCTCTCCTACAACCACCAGTCGAATTAGGTCAATAGGTCATTATACCCGACCAACTAACCCTGAAACCAAGTTTTGCAATATGTCAGAAATATTTGTAGTATATTAACACTACGGGAACGGAGAGTTTCAGAGTTGGGCAAGCAGTAATCATAAATTAGCTTGATGATTAATAACTAATAATCATCTAGCATTCGTGACTAACGAATACAGATTGATCAGTTTAAAAATAAGTTACTAATAAAAAATGGTTTTAAGGTCAGTTCAAAATTTCATTTTTACTTTCTCTAAATGCTGTTAGAAAAAGTATTGGAATCGTGTCAAATTCTAGAAATCGATTTTCACCGGATTCCGGCGTTTTGAGTTCGTAAAAATGGTTTTCAGAAATTGGTCTGCGTGTGTGTGTGTGTGTGTGTGTGTGTGTCTGTATTCCACCAACTCAAAAAGAAAAATTACGGAAGTTCAAACTTGATATTTATTTTAATTGGCCGTATGAGACTTCAGAATAAGGTTTTGAAGAAATTCGTAGCCCAGAATTAACACTTTACTGCATTTTTCAGTTTTTTGCTATTTAATCGAAAATGGCTCCAGCGATTTTCTTCTAATATTAACTACACATATAAAGAGCTACAACGTTTATTTGAAACATTTCTCCGGGAAAATTCATTTAAGGGGACTTTTGAGAAGGAGGGTTATGTTTTTCTCTTAAGTTCTATTTCAATTTATTATACAATTCTATCATCTAAATAATATTAATTAGAATTAAATATATTGCGAAAATTCAGAGTTTGAAGAAATTCGGTTTGCCCGGAAGTGCAACTTTCCTGAATGGATTTTTCAGTTTTTGAGATTTTCCCGAAAACAGTTCCAACGATTTTCTTTGAACTTGGAACGCCAACTACATATAAAGTGGTAACACTTGTATTTGAACTATTTTTCCGGAAAAATTCATTTAAAAGTGGTTTAGAGGAGGGGTGAGATTATGTTTTCCTCTAGTGTTATTTCATTTATTATATCATTCTATCGTCTACTTAATATTAATTACAATGAAATGTGATGTGAAAATTCCGAATTTAAAGCAGATATTTCACCGGAAGTGCGAATTAACTGAGCAGATGATTCAGTTTCTGTGATTTTCTCCACAAAATCACCGACGATTGTAAACACTAACAAGAATTATAAGTGTGGTGAAAATTTGCCATTTCATTAAATCGGAGTGAGAGAAAGTCGTGTGAGTGTTTCACACCTAATAGACAAACAAACAAAAATCTGTTGTGAATATTTATTCACATGAATGTTTAACTACCATTTTTAATACTTGATGGAGAACAAGAATTTTTACTTTTCTCTTAAGAGGAAATATTGTGATTGTGACAAATATTGGAAATTGAGTTGTCACCGGAAATACATGATTTTGAGATCTAGTGAACACGAACAAATTGCAGGACGCCCAAACCTTTTTTCCGTTTTAATACCGCCTTCTTATCGTTCCGACACGCAGGATTCCACATTCGAAAATCCGTCAATTGAATCTGCGAATTTAATATTCTTGTTTTGTTCCACCAGATTTCCGCATCATTATCGGGAACCGCTCCCAACGATTTTCTTTTAACTTTGTGCAATTTCTACATAAATGAATTCCTGTCAATTTTATTTTAAATATTTTTACAGGATGATTGATTTCTCGAGATTTCTCGGGAATGCTGAAAAATATAGAACCACTGTCCAGTATAAATAACCTTGTTAAAATCTGAGACAAGCTTACTTCAATTTTGGTTCACCGATAGGTTTGTGGTGTTCATCCATCATCTTCTGCATGTCTTTGGCATCAAACTGTTTAATCAAGTCATCCCTATAGGGGCTGAACGCCCGAAACCGCTCGATGACCATAAAACGTAGCAGCCTATCATCGAATATATATATCTCTTGAAGATTTTCCAGTACTGCTGTCCCAGACAAAGTTGTGAGTTTGGTTTTAATGCTCCTAGCAAGGAAGGAAAAACCATAGTACATCCAGTCGGATCGCAGTATGGGATATAGAAGCATAGAGGCACTCTTATATTGATAGTACCAATGCAATTTAGTAATAAAACTTTAATTAACATACTTTCAATTACAGAAAAATAATAATAATAAATATTATGAAAATAGTTTAAAGCGCGTTTAAAGTTGTAATTTCTAATTTATAGTGTTCTGGGAATCCTTCACGTCATCTGTCAGAGAGTCCCTAAGCCGAATATTTAGATAAGATACTGTGGGAGTAATGCCTACGCCACCGCCACTTCTATGGGTCTATTGCGGTTCCCACAAATTAGAGTACCCTCTCCAGTCTTGACTATTTGATTTGACTTGGGAGACTCTGGCGAGAGGTTCCTGAGTAAGACTTGAAGGTGACAACTTTTTTTCCCAAAAAGGAGAAAACTCAGCCATACAAGCCCCTCACACTGTGCAATGCTGTTTCTTCTTCCTGACAGCCTTCCCAGGCTATCCGTTGTCAGCCTCATGCGATGTATATGTTTGTTAGTCTGCAGTGGCCAGTAGGAGGCCTACAGTCACCCGTATGGCCTCACAGCCTTGTTAAACCTAATATTTAATGACATCTCGAATTCCGGTGACGTACCATTTGTATACTTATATTATTCATAAAAACACTGAAATAATAATTAAATTAATATATAAATATTTTAATGACAGGAAACTAAGAGTATCTTTAAATAATAGCCTATCTTCCTCTCGTATCATTACTGCAGGAGTTCTATCCTGGGGCCAATATTATTTATAATATTTTTCAATTCGCTCCCATGTCCCTAAGAAGTGCAATTAGCAATATACGCAGACGATATTGCGTTGTACATCTCCTAGAGGATAGAAACTATTTCTATCAGGCTATCACATGCAGTGAAAATTATAAATAATTTCTGTATCAAATGAAAAATTAAAGTTAATAATTACAAAACAGAAACCGTAGGATTCACAAAACGCAGACTAGTTTTGTTTAGAAATGTGAAACTTGGTAATGGGATTGTACTATGGAGAAATTCAATCAAATAGCTAGGGGTAATCCTAGACCGAAAGCTTAACTTTAGTGAACATATTATGGACAGGGTTAATAAAGGTAAAAAGGCCGTTCGTAAAACTTTTTCCTTTGTTAAACAGAAATTCTAAAGTCTCTAAGTAGAATAAGTTATTGTTGTACGAAACAGTGGTCAGGCCGATGTTAACTTATCATGCAACTGCTTGGAATTTCATGTCAAACAACTTAAAAGAAATATTCAGCTGAACAAAATAGATTTTTAAGATTAGCAACCAATTCTTCAGGATACACTCCCCCTTAATAAAGTTGCATTCTAACCTAAAATGGAACTTATAAATAGATACATATATAGAATTAGCAAATCATTTTTTGATAACGCATTGCAGTTGCTCAATTAACAGTTGTAAAAAGATTGGCATATATAATTATTTACTACTTAATAAGCAATGACAAGATTAAAAAGATAAAGGATGGTATAAAATTAAATTAAATATTTACATCTTTGTTTCCAGTATTTTCCGCTGTAAACAACTGACAGAATGTGTCAAATGTTTGTATGAATATCATCAGAGATATCTTCCGGAATAGCCTGCTTCTTTTTGTGGTCATCGACCTGTTTCGGGCGTTCGCCCATCATCAGGATGCTTTTTGTCAAACGTTTGCACAGAGCAAATTTAGTTTAAAAAAAAAAAAATTATATGAATAAGTTCGAGATTAAAGCTATATTCCCAAGCTACATTCCTAATGAAGACCGAATATTGTACAATCTTGTAAATAATGTGCTCTTGCAAATATTCAGGCTCTTAGGAACTCCGTTAGCAATGCTTTATCAATTGTTACTCAAATTCGTAATTAGACCAAGCATATTATACCTACATTCTCTGGATGGGATTAAAAACAAGAAAAAGTGCCAGGAAATATGATCACAGTATCCGAAAACATGTGGAATAAATGGGAACATAATGAAATCTAGAAGCTAGCTTGGAAAACTAGATTTTAGGGTGCTTGTAGTATCATGAAGTGTCAGAAAACAGGAGTATTGTGTCTGATAACAAAGTTCCCAGTGGATAACTTGAACAAAATTCCAGTAAAACTGACGATGTAACGTTCTATCGAAATCAGTTCAGCGGGAATTGAGTGCGATAGTCGGCACCACAGTTCAGTGAATTCCCGTACTTTCGACAATGCCCTCCTGAATATAGTAGTTAACTGTGAGCCTGTAGTGACGTCACTAAAGTTTGTGACTATCACAGTTCTACCTACCTCACACATATATTGTGCAATATAAAGATATGATTTTGAATGCACTGTATTTTCTCTTACCACTTCCACCCACTACAAAGTTATTCTCTTGCTAAAAAAATAAATGATCAAATGCAATGTTTTCTTGGCAATATGCATTTATATTTCTCATCAGAGACATTTTCCGTGGTAGCCTGCTTCATTTTGTGGTCATCGACCGGTTTGGAGCGTTCGCCCATCTTCAGGATGCGTTTTTTCAGACAGTGTGATAACACAGACTTGTACAGAGCAAACTTTGTTTTCACATTGACTGGTTTAACTGTAAATTGTAATTTTTACAGTTTAAAGTTAAACTGTAATTTATATTTCTGACAAATCCACTACAATGCAAGGCAAATATTATCTTAACGTTTGCCTCCTAAGTAAAACTTTATATTATGATCTGTATATGGGCTTCACAAACAACTTACTCTGGACAAACTTTACTAGAACAAACATTTTTTGCTTTCTTTTTTCTAGTTTGTTTTGAATTTTTTTTGGTCTTCACAAACAGCTTTTAGATAAAAAGCTTTATTATAAATTTACAAATATGTACAATAATAATTAATAGAAGTTCCAATGTACATTAACATTATAACCTTCATACAATGTCACAAACAGCTGTTAGAGTTTTAAAAAAAAGATATTTTTGAGATGCAGGAAATTTCCCCCGCTGCTAATCCATGCGGTGCATCCATCTGCCGGCAGGAAAGAAAACATAACTGTAACCTTCCATAGTTACGTTTTCTGTTTAGACAATTTGTACCAGGTTATTATTTAATAAATCGGAACCTTAAAAAAACAGCTAAGTACAGATATCTGTGATTTTTAATTTGGAGTGTAATTATGCGTAGAACTGTTGACGCTGTAAACTGAAATATTCAGGTTTACCATTAGAAGAAAGGATAAATGATCGAAGCAACTACTAAAAGAATTTATTTTTTAGATAAAGGAGAATGATAAAGTTCATTTTGAGAATCAAACGAAGGAATCTAAGCACTAAAATCGACTGAGTGAAAATTTAATATTATTAATATTACAACAATGTGTGCAGATAGTATACGAAGTTTAAAGACAAAATGGTTGGAGTCGTTTTTGAGAAAATCACGAAAAATTAAAAAAGAAAAAAAGAAAATTCGTAAAGTTGCACTTCCGGTTGATGTATTTTGCCCAAAATCTTGGTGTGTGCATCAGTGGTACCACCGCATCGGGGTAGTACCAACTTTGAGTTTCCTGCAACCTTTCGGTTTTGAGATATTATGTTAGCACACACACTCATAGACCATTCGCCAAAAACAAATGTTTCTTATTCACGGGACCGTAAACTATGTATTTACGGTGAAAACTGAATTTCGAAAATGTGGCACGATCGCAACACTGCCTCCCCTCGTACTAACTGTAACTGAAAGTAAAAAGAAAATCAATTTTTCCTGAAATATGATTCAAATATTCTGTGGTTGTATGTGAAACTTAAAGAGAATCGTTGAATTCAGTTTTGAGTATAAAGTTTGATCTTACTGGGCGGTTTTATTTTTGAGATCTTTTGTTAGAAAACAGTGTTATATCCAATTGCCACACTTAAATGACTGACTAGCTATCAGTGATTTCAAAATGCTATTTGCTAGCGCATTAGGCGAAAATAGACGAGCATTATATTCAATCTATAAAAAAAAAAACCCTTTCTGAGTTCATGCTTCGTAAACATTTTAACTTTATGTTAACTAAATAAATAAATATAAAAATTTTAACTTTATGTTAACTAAATAAATAAATACAAATATTTTAACTTTATGTTAACTAAATAAATAAATATAAACAAACAATGTAAATATAATTCAATTACAAACTTTAAAAAACTGTAAAGTGGGAAAATAAAATAATGTAGGAAATTTATATATAACAAGACTTAGACTGTATTTCCGGTGGCAAAGTTGGTGGAAATGAAGTAGGAACTTCCTGTACTGTGTGATCATTATATACTACTGTCTTAGTCTGGGCGTAGGATATGGCAAGATCCCCGCGTTTAAACCGCCCCCCTGGGGTCTTTTCCAATATAACTGCTCTTCGTTTTTCCCATATTATTCTTATGTAAATAAAGAGGACTGTATTAAATTTTTGGTATTTATTAAATATATAAAAGGATGTTAATGTAACAGTTTAATGTAACTTTTGATTAAATAAACCACGCTTTTGTTCACCATCACTTACTGCTGTAAGTGGAATATTATGATTGTTATTTTTTACGTCTTGAAAAAGGCAATATAATGTCATAAAAACGTTGGCAAATTTATAGTTTCTATTGGTAGAGGAAGAATTGCAATCGTGTCAAATTTTCGAAATCAATTATTCACGTAAATAAACGTTTTGAGATTCCCTGGTGTGGTTTTGAGAAATTAGTTTGTGTGTATGTGTCTATGCGTGTGGTCACTATAAGTCAAAAAGAAAAAAATCTGGTGTGAAACACTCACACAACTTTCTCTTATTCCAGTTTTCAAAATTTAATTGACAAATTTTAGAGTTTGCGTACCAAATTCGTTGGAGTTCGTCAAAAACTGAAAAAAATGTTCAGTAAAAGCACATTTCCGGTTTACTAATTTTCTTGAAACTGGGTATTTTGACCATCTATTTATTTCTAATTCATTTTGTGTGGATGGCAGAACTGTATAATCAACTACGATAGCACTTTAGAGAGAAACATAACCTCACTGCTCCCCCAAAAGCCCCCTTAAATGATTCACTGGAAGAAATGTTCAAATAAAGGTTGCAGCTCTTTATATGTGTTACATTCCTACATTAAAGAAAATCGTTGGAGCCGTTTTTGAAAAAATACCAGAAAATAGAATTTTGAGAAAAATAGAGTTCAGTAAAAACGCACTTCCGGTCATTTAATTTTTTCAAACTCCGAATTTCAACAGCAAATTTCATTGTAATTGATATTATTTAGATTACAGAACTGTATAATAACATGAAATAGCACTTTATTGGAAAACCTAACCTAACCCCCTCCCCCAAAGTGCGCTTAAATGCATTTTTTTGGAGAAATATTTCAAATAAAAGTTGTAGCTCTTTGTATGTGCAGTGCATTTACCAAGTTAAAAAAAAAAAATCGTTGGAGCCATTTTTGAGAAAATCGCAAAAAAGTAAAAAAAACAAAAAAAAAACGAGGAACCTGCTACTTCCGGTACTGTGACCCCATGGGGATGCCTAAACGGAACTCAAGTTTCAACTTTCTACGGTTTTTCGTTTTTGAGCTATGCTGTTCACACACAAACTCACAGACCATCGCTAGAAACCACTTGTTCAAACCTGATATTTACTTTAAATTCTAGTTTGGGATCTTAAGAATAATGTTTTGAACAAAATCAGTTCAACCGGAAGTACCACTTTACTGAGAGGATTTCTCGAAAATGGCTCTCAAATGTTGGAATACCAAGTACACATACAAAGATCTACAACTTTTATTTGAAACATTTCTCTGGGAAAATTTATTTAAGGGCACTTTTCAGGGAGGGTGGGGTTAGGTTTACCTCTAAGTGCTTTTTCAGTATATTACAGAATTCTATCATCTAAATAATATTAATTAGAATTGAATATGTTGCCGAAGTTGTATGCTTGAAGAAAATCGGTTGACCGGAAGTGCGTCTTTATCAATTAGTTTTATTCAGTTTTCGCTTCTTTTTTTTAAAACGGTTTCTTTTTTTTCCAAAGATTTCTTTTAATAGTTTCGTATTTATATCAAGAGTTTGATTTGGAATATTTCTCCGGGTTAAGTCATTTAAGGGGGTTTTTGGATGGATTTGTGGTGAGGGCGGTTAGGTTAGCCTCTAAAGTGCTATCTTAGTTGATGATACAATTCAGTGATTTAAATAATATTAATTAGAATTAAATATGTTCCCTAAATTCTGAGTTTGGAGAAAATAAGTGAACTAGAATTGCGTCTTTACTCAACAGTTTTCGAGATTTTCTCCAAAAAAACAAACACCAAGGAATATCCCAAATTGTGCGCACTAACTAGAGAGATCTATCACTCTCATTTGAAACATTGTTCCGAATAATTCATTTAAAAATGTTTTGGGCGGTGGGAGGAGGATATGCTTTCCTCAAAAAGGCATTTCATTAAGTTTAGATTCTCAAAGTTCCATTGATATCAAATTGAAGCTAGACATTTAGTGTAAATTGTAAATTTGAAGAAAACTTGTCAATCACAATTTTTTGTTAACTGCAGTAAGAGAAAGTTGTGTAAGTGTTTCACAACAGATTTTTTGCTTTCTTTTACACCTGGTAAGAGGAAGTATCGCAAGCGTGTAATAATTGGATAATTAACTTTTCTTCGGAAATAAATCTTTTGAGATCCCCAGAGTAGGAAAAAAAAGTTTTTAGCGAATAGTCGGTCTGTATGTCTGTGTGTATGTGAATGTATTGTGTTAACAGAATATCTCAAACAAGAAAACTCTTAGGAAGCTCGAATTGGTATCACGGTTAGGCACCACTATCACATTTTTAGTTGCGATTTTTTCGGAAAAGTTTTCGTAATTTTCTGGAGGAGGCTTCAATAATTTTCTTTAAACTTAGTACATTATCTCCATATATAAATGCCTATCACTTTTATGTGAAGCATTTTTTCAAGGAAAATTAATTTTTGGCGGATAATACATTTTTCCACCAAAGAATTGATTTTACGTGGCTTCTGGATGTATCAGTGACGTTAAATTTTCAATTATTATTTATTCAAAGTTATTGGCGATCTCTTCTGAACTCCTATGTAATCCCTTCAACTATTAATCTGTGTTGGGTTGATTCATATGCACTACAAATGAATACAATTTCAAGATTAAAGACAATGTTACAACACTCTCAGCTGCCTTAAAGGAAAACTAATGTTTTCAACCAGGTTTTTCTTTATTTTCTGATCGAGAAAACTCCATTATTTATTTATTTATTTTTTTAATGCTGGTACAGGAAATTGAGGTCATAATGACTTGCACTTCCATAATCTTAAAATAAATAGTTTACTCTTTATTTTCAATTCAGCCTCTTTTTGTTTTCTTATTTTTTTAAAATAAAGGAAATTTCTCTTCCTGTCAGTCTTCCGGCGATGAGCGATGATATATAAGGGTTAAAACCCATTTAGGGAGGGACAGGTTGAAATTTATGGCTGAAAAAAAAAAGATAGTACACCTCAGTATGAAATATTCCACAAAGTTTTTCATGATGTATAAGTGAGTAATTGATGTTGTGATAATCCCCAGAATAATTCAGGGGTCCAACCTTCTTCATCTTCAACCCTTATCTGCCGGTGCAAGTGGTCTACATATTATATATATGTGTATATCCAAGTGGGAAATTGGACCAACCATTCCTTCATGGTCTAAAATTGACATCCTCTGTTCACAAATTGCACTAAGAACCTGTAGAGATGGTTGATGGCAACTAGTTGTTTTAGCATAGACTTCCTTTTTTCCCTTACGCCTCGATTATAGCTGCCTCGGCCGTTCGAACTCTAGCTGCCGTTATCGTTTGTCGATGTTCTTATTTCCTGCAACGACATTATGTGCGAGGCATTCATTTTCTGCTCTTGTCTGTAAAGATGTCACAACGTCGATTTTGTGCCTATGGCTCTGGAATTGGTCGTGACCTGTAATCATCCTAAACAGACCCACAGTACTCTTCGTTCGGCATTTCTGCCAGAATTCGGCCACCAACTTCCAACAGAGCGCCAATCTTTTCTTTGGCTCTCTTTCTGTATATTCTTGTCTCGGTGATCCAAAGGTACCACTTTTTTCACTCTGAGGTAATTCAATGGACCGGCCGGAGTGTTCTTGTGTGGCCACAAGAACGAACGGACGGCTTGTTCGTTACCATCAGTCCATAATTGCTGAATATCCAGTAGAAAAAAACGTTAACACCATCATCTTTTCAATTTGACCATTTCATTGTAATATCTCTCTAGATATATGGTTCCCCATAAGTAGATGTAAATAGGGCGTTCTGGCGGCAAAATTCTGAGCCCCAGGCACTTATGAATTTACGCCCGAAGGCAGGGGTCTGGCGCGCGGCTACAAAATTACGATGAGACCCCCATCTGATTTTTAACCAGGGAAAAAAAATATTTTTGAGCCGGGAGATGGCATGCGAGACATGCGGCTACGTTTTGAAAAATCTAGCTTGAAAACAATCTAAGGTAAAAAGAATATTTTTGAGCCGGGAGATGGGCATGCCTGACCTGCGGCTATGTTTTATAATATTTAGCTAAACACTTTAATATTTTTTGTTCATTTTTACACTTATAATATTTTAGCTAAAATACATTTTAAGGACTTTAACATTGTTTTTGAGCCGCGAACTGTCATCCAAGTAGAGGGCTACTATTTTATAATATTTAGCTAAACACTTTAATATTTTTTGTTCATGTTTACACTTATAATATTTTAGATAAACACATTTAAAGGATTTTAATAATGCTTTTGAGCCGTGCCATGTCATCCTAGTCGAGGGCTACTATTTTATAATATTTAGCTAAACACTTTAATATTTTTTGATATTTTGTTCATGTTTACACTTATAATATTTAGCTAAACACATTCTAAGGACTTTAATAATGTTTTTGAACCGTGAGATGCATCCAAGACTATGTTTTTATAATATATAGCTAAACACATTTTAAGGACTTTCATATTGTTTTTGAGCCGTGAGATGTGATACAAGACTAGGGCTAATATTTTATAAAATTTAGCTAAAGACTTTAATATTTTTTGATATTTTGTTCATGTTTAAATTACAAACATTAAACATACAAACATTAAATAAATTATCATTCAATACTATGAATAAAGACTTTGTTTTTTTTTATGCATTGTTAATAACGTCCTAAGGACTGTGATATTGTTTTTGAGCCACGAGATGGCTTCCAAGTCGTGAGCAAACATTTTATAATATTTACCTAAGGACTTTAATATTTTTTGATATTCAATACTTTGTGCATTTTTATGGATTCTATTCATGTTTACACTTATAATATTTAGCTAAACACATTCTAAGGACTTTATTATCATTTTTGAGCCGTGAGATGACATACAGAACATGCGGCTAAGTTGTGTAATATTTAGCTTGAAACATTCTAAGGACTTTGATATTGTTTTTGAGCCGTGAAATGCCATCCAAGTCGCGGGATGGAATATAATTAATATTCCTGCCATCAGTATTTATAATTATATAATAATATCATTCCATAAGAATTGTCTTTGGCCTAAACAAAATCTGGTGTGAAATACTCACACAACTTTCTTTTGCTCCAGTTTTCAAAATGATAATTGACATTATATCAATTGAATTTAAAAACTCCTTTAGTTTTACTATTTATAATTTTTAATATTAATATTCCTGCCATCAGTATTTATAATTATATAATAATATCATTCCATAAGAATTGTCTTTGACCTAAACAAAATCTGGTGTGAAACACTCACACAACTTTCTTTTACTCCAGTTTTCAAAATTATAATTGACAAATTTTATAGTTTGTGTACCAAATTTAATGAAATTCGTCGAAAATTGAAAAAACTTTTCAGTAAAAGCGCACTTCCGGTTTACTAATTTTGTCTTAAAACTTGGAATTTTGGCCATCTATTTAATTTTGTTTGGATGATAGAATTGTATAATCAACTATGATATCACTTTAGAGAAGCTGTAACTCCAACCCTCCGCTAAAAGTGGCGTTAAAAGGAATTTTCACAAAGTAATGTTTTAAAACATAAGTTGTAGATCTTTGTATATTTAGTTTATATGATATGAAGTTTCAAGTCTCTGGACCGCTTTCAATATACAAACACTTAGAGATTACACAGAATTGTATTTAACAACAGACATAATTCTTTTAAGCGACATAGTTGAACAGTTTAGAAATGTGTGTGAATCTATTTACAGCATTGATCCAAGTTGGTAATTCACAACGCCTGGGTTGGTATTTGACGCCTGTTTGAACTATACACAAGTAAAATTGGAACTATTGACCGATTATGATAAACATCTTATGATTGAATCCCGGTATTCGTGAAGGTATCACTTCATGTGTTACAAGACATTCCAAAGCCAATTTGTTGCAATTTGCTCAAGCCAAGCACTCCGAAAGGATTAATTTGGACATGTCAACGTACTACTGTTCACACTTACGATGCTAGAAACTTTGGTCCTGGGTTAACTGCCTTGCTACATGTAAAAAGTAAAAAAATACAAAAAACATACCTGTTTTAACACAAACTAGTCCTAAACTTGAAAGTAAAATTACAAAAATCACAAGTATTAAAACATTGAATAAAAATGAAACAATACATAAAACATAGTGGTACTAAACTTAAAAAAGTGAAACAATACATGTTCATAGTATTGGATGATAATATATTTAATGTTTCTAGCCAACTTACCCGCATGTCCTGTATGTCATCATCTACCGGCTCAACAAAAATATTAAAGTCCTTAGAACGTTTCTAACAATACATAAAGTCTTTATTCATAGTATAGGATGATAATATATTTAATGTTTGTAGGTAAATATTATAAGTGTAAACATAATTTAATTTAAACATGAACATAAAAAAAAAACACAAAGTATTTGTTCATCGTATTGTATGATAATATCAAAAAATTAAATTAAAGTCTTTAGCTAAATATTATAAAATCTTAGCCCTAGTCTTGTATGTCATATCGCGGCTCAACAGAAATATTCACTTCCTTAGAATATTTCTAATAATACATAAAAAAAACAAAGTCTTTATTCATAGTATTAGATGATAATATATTTAATGTTTGTAGCTAAATATTATAAAAACATAGCCCCCAGTCTTGGATGCATCTCACGGCTCAACAAAAAAATTACAGTCCTTAGAATGTTTCTAATAATACATAAAAAAAACGAAAGTCCATGTTCATAGTGTTGGATGGTAATGTTTATAACTAAATATTATGAAAACTTAGCCCTCGACTTAAAAAAAAAACAAAGTCTTTATTCATAGTATTCGATAATAATATATTTAATGTTTCTAGCTAAATTTTACACAACTTAGCAGCATGTCCTGTATGTCATCTCACGGCTCAAAAACAATATTACAGTCCTTAGAATGTGTTTAGCTAAATTTTATAATTTTTAACATAATTTAATTTAAACAGTAACATAGAAAACACAAAGTATTTGTTCATCGTATTGTATGATAATATAGTTGGACCTAGTCCTGCGTTGTCATCTCACGACTCAAAAACAATATTAATGTCCTTAGAATGTTTCTAACAATACATAAAAAATAAAAAACAAAGTCTTTATTCATAGTATTGAATGATAATTCATTTAATGTTTGTAGCTAAATATTATAACATATTTGCCCTAGTCTTGTATGTCATCTCACGAAATATTATAAGTGTAAAGATAATTTAATTTAAACATGAACAAAATACATAAAAATTCACAAAGCATTTGTTCGTCGTATTGGATGATAATATATTTAATGTTTCTAGCTAAATATTATAAAATATTAACCGTCGACTTGGATGTCATCTCACGGCTAAAAAACAATATAGACGTCCTTAGAATGTTTCTAACAATACATAAAAAAAATCAAAGTCTTTGTTCATAGCATTGGATGATAATATATTTGATGTTTCTAGCTGAATATTATAAAATCTTCGCCCTAGTCTTGAATGTCATCTCACGGCTCAAAAACAATATTAAAGTCCTTAGAATGTTTCTAGCTAAATATTATAATAATTTAGCCCCCTCGATGTCATCTCACAGCTCAACAGAAATATTAAAGTCCTTAGAATGTTTCTAACAATACATAAAAAAGACACAAAGTCTTTATTTATAGTCTTAGAATGTTTCTAACAATACATAAAAAAACACAAAGTCTTTATTCATAGTATATGATAATATATTTAATGTTTCTAGCTAAATATTATAAAAAATTAGCCCTCAACTTGCATTTCATTTCACGGCTTAAAAACATTATTAAAGTTCTTAGAATGTTTCTAACAATACATACAAAAAAAAATCAAAGTCTTTATTCATAGAATAGGATGATAATATATTTAGCCGCCTAGTCTAGGATGTCATCTCACGGCTCAAAAGCAATATTATGGTCCTTAGAATGTTTCTATCTAAATATTATAAGTGTAAACATAATTTAATTTAAACATGAACATAAACATAAAAAACACGAAGTAAATTTGTTCATCGTATTGTATCATAATATCAAAAAATATTAAAGTGCTTAGCTTAATATTATGAAATATTAGCCCCAGTCTTGTATGTTATCTCCCGGCTTAAAATCAATATTAAAGGCCTTAGAATGTTTCTAGTTAAACATTATAAGTGTAAACATAATTTAAATTAAACATGAACACAAATATAAAACACATAAGTATTTGTTCATCGTATTGTATGATAATATATTTAATGTTTCTAGCTAAATATTATAAAAACTTAGCCCCCGACAAAAAAAAAACAAAGTCTTTATTCATAGTATAGGATGATAATATATTTAATGTTTGTAGCTAAATATTATAACAACTTAGCCCTAGTCCTGGTATGTCATTTCACGGCTCAAAAACAATATGAAAGTCCTTAAAATGTGTTTAGCTAAATATTGTATCTAACTATAAATAAAAAAAAACAAAGTCTTTGTTCATAGTATTGGATGATAATATATTTAATGTTTCTAGCTAAATATTATAAAAACTTAGCCCTCGACTTGAAAAAAAAACAAAGCCTTTATTCATAGTATAGGATGATAATATATTTAATGTTTGTTGCTAAATATTATAAAAACTTAGTCCCAGTCCTGGTATGTCATCTCACGGCTCAAAAACAATATGAAAGTCCTTAAAATGTGTTTAGCTAAATATTGTATCTAACTATAAATAAAAAAAACAAAGTCTTTGTTCATAGTATTGGATGATAATATATTTAATGTTCCTAGCTAAATATTATAAAAACTTAGCCCTCGACTTAAAAAAAACAAAGCCTTTATTCATAGTATAGGATGATAATATATTTAATGTTTGTTGCTAAATATTATAAAAGCCCGCGACTTGGATGTCACATCTCACGGCTCAAAAACAATATGAAAGTCCTTAAAATGTGTTTAGCTATATATTATAAAAACATAGTCTTGGATGCATCTCACAGCTCTAGGAAAATTTTACAGTCCGTAGAATGTTTCCAACAATACATAATAAAAACAAAGTCTTTGTTTATGGTATTGGATGATAATATATTTGGCCCTAGTCCTGGGATGTCATCTCACGGCTTAACAAAAATATTAAAGTCCTTAGAATGTCCTTAGAACAATACATAAAAAAATTGAAGTCTTTGTTCATAGTATAGTCTAACAATCCCTAAAAAACAAAGCATTTGTTCATCGTATTGTATGATAATATCAGAAATTATTAAAGTCCTTAGCTAAATATTATAACCAGTTAGCCCTCGAGGTGGATGTCATCTCACGGCTCAAAAACAATATTACAGTCCTTAACATGTTTCAAGCTAAATATTACAAAAACTTAGCCCTAGTCTTGTATGCCATCTTACGGGTCAAAAACAATGTTAAAGTCCTTAGAATGTGTTTATCTAAAATATTATAAGTTTAAACATAATTTAAACATGAACAAAATATCAAAAAATATTAAAGTCTTTAGCTAAATATTATAAAATATTAGCCCGCGACTTGGATGGCATTTCACGGCTCAAAAACAATATTAAAGTCCTTAGAATGTTTCAAGCTAAATTTTACACAACTTAGCCGCATGTTCTGTATTTCATCTCACGGCTCAAAAATGATAATAAAGTCCTTAGAATGTGTTTAGCTAAATATTATAAGTGTAAACATGAATAGAATCCATAAAAATGCACAAAGTATTGAATATCAAAAAAAATATTAAAGTCCTTAGGTAAATATTATAAAATGTTTGCTCACGACTTGGAAGCCATCTCGTGGCTCAAAAACAATATCACAGTCCTTAGAATGTAATTAACAATGCATAAAAAAACAAAGTCTTTATTCATAGTATTGAATGATAATTTATTTAATGTTTGTAGCTAAATATTATAAAATAGTAGCCCTCGACTTGGATGACAGTTCACGGCTCAAAAACAATATTACAGTCCTTAGAATGTGTTTATCTAAAATATTATAAGTGTAAACATAATTTAAACATGAACAAAATATCAAAAAATATTAAAGTCTTTAACTAAATTTTATAAAATATTAGCCCTAGTCTTGTATCACATCTCGCGGCTCAAATATGATAATAAATATGTTTAGCTAAATATTATAAGTGTAAACATGAATAGAATCCATAAAAATGCACAAAGTATTGAATATTAAAAAATATTAAAGTCCTTAGCTAATATTATAAAATGTTGCCACGACTTGGAAGCCATCTCGTGGCTCAAAAACAATATCACAGTCCTTAGAATGTTATTAACAATGCATAAAAAAACAAAGTCTTTATTCATAGTATTGAATGATAATTTATTTAATGTTTGTAGCTAAATATTATAAAATATTAGCCCTCGACTTGGATGACATATCGCGGCTCAAAAACAATATTAAGTCCTTAGAATGTGTTTATCTAAAATATTATAAGTGTAAACATAATTTAAACATGAACAAAATATCAAAAAATATTAAAGTCTTTAGCTAAATTTTATAAAATATTAGCCCTAGTCTTGTATCACATCTCGCGGCTCAAATATGATAATAAAGTCCTTAGAATGTGTTTAGCTAAATATTATAAGTGTAAACATGAATAGAATCCATAAAAATGCACAAAGTATTGAATATTAAAAAATATTAAAGTCCTAGATAAATATTATAAAATATTAGCCCTAGTCTTGTATGCCATCTCACGGCTCAAAAACAATATGAAAGTCCTTAAAATGTGTTTAGCTATATATTATAAAAACATAGTCTTGGATGCATCTCACAGTTCAAAAACATTATTAAATCCTTAGAATGTGTTTAGCTAAATATTATAAGTGTAAACATGAACAAAATATCAAAAAATATTAAAGTGTTTAGCTAAATATTATAAAATAGTAGCCCTCGACTAGGATGACATGGCACGGCTCAAAAGCATTATTAAAATCCTTTAAATGTGTTTATCTAAAATATTATAAGTTTAAACATAATTTAAACATGAACAAAATATCAAAAAATATTAAAGTCTTTAGCTAAATATTATAAAATACTATTTTATAGTAGCACCCAGGACCAAACTTTGTAGCATCGTAAGTGTGAACAGTAGTACGTTGACATGTCCAAATTAATCCTTTCGGAGTGCTTGGCTTGAGCAAATTGCAACAAATTGGCTTTGGAATGTCTTTTAACACATGAAGTGATACCTTCACGAATACCGGAGTCAATCATAAGATGTTTATCATAATCGGTCAATAGTTCCAATTTTACTTGTGTATATTTCAAACAGGCGTCAAATACCAACCCAGGCGTTGTGAATTACCAACTTGGATCAATGCTGTAAATAGATCACACACATTTCTAAACTGTTCAACTATGTCGCTTAAAAGAATTATGTCTGTTGTTAAATACAATTCTGTGTAATCTCTAAGTGTTTGTATATTGAAAGCGGTCCAGAGACTTGAAACTTCATATCATATAAACTAAATATACAAACATCTACAACTTATGTTTTAAAACATTACTTTGTGAAAATTCCTTTTAACGCCACTTTTAGCGGAGGGTTGGGGTTACAGCTTCTCTAAAGTGATATCATAGTTGATTATACAATTCTATCATCCAAACAAAATTAATTAGAAATAAATAGATGGCCAAATTCCAAGTTTTAAGACAAAATTAGTAAACCGGAAGTGCGCTTTTACTGAAAAGTTTTTTTCAGTTTTCGAAGAATTTCATTAAATTTGGTACACAAACTATAAAATTTGTCAACTACAATTTTGAAAACTGGAGTAAAAGAAAGTTGTGTGAGTGTTTCACACCAGACTTTTTTAGGCCAAACACAATTCTTATGGAATGATATTATTATATAATTATAAATACTGATGGCAGGAATATTAATATTAAAAATTATAAATAGTAAAACTAAAGGAGTTTTTAAATTCAATTGATATAATGTCAATTATCATTTTGAAAACTGGAGCAAAAGAAAGTTGTGTGAGTATTTCACACCAGATTTTGTTTAGGCCAAAGACAATTCTTATGGAATGATATTATTATATAATTATAAATACTGATGGCAGGAATATTAATTATATTCCATCCCGCGACTTGGATGGCATTTCACGGCTCAAAAACAATATCAAAGTCCTTAGAATGTTTCAAGCTAAATATTACACAACTTAGCCGCATGTTCTGTATGTCATCTCACGGCTCAAAAATGATAATAAAGTCCTTAGAATGTGTTTAGCTAAATATTATAAGTGTAAACATAATTTAAACATGAACAAAATATCAAAAAATATTAAAGTCCTTAGGTAAATATTATAAAATGTTTGCTCACGACTTGGAAGCCATCTCGCAGCTCAAAAACAATATACAGTCCTTAGAATGTTATTAAAAATGCATAAAAAAAAAAAACGAAGTCTTTATTCATAGTATTGAATGATAATTTATTTAATGTTTGTATGTTTAATGTTTGTAATTTAAACATGAACAAATATCAAAAAATATTAAAGTGTTTAGCTAAATTTTATAAAATATTAGCCCTAGTCTTGTATCACATCTCACGGCTCAAAAATGATAATAAAGTCCTTAGAATGTGTTTAGCTAAATATTATAAGTGTAAACATGAATAGAATCCATAAAAATGCACAAAGTATTGAATATTAAAAAATATTAAAGTCCTTAGCTAAATATTATAAAATATTAGCCCTAGTCTTGTATGCCATCTCACGGCTCAAAAACATTATTAAAGTCCTTAGAGTGTTTCTAGCTAAATATTACACATCTTAGCCGCATGTCGTGTATGTCATCTCACGGTTCAAAAACAATATTAAAGTCCTTAGAATGTGTTTAGCTAAAATATTATAAGTGTAAACATGAACAAAATATCAAAAAATATTAAAGTGTTTAGCTAAATATTATAAAATAGTAGCCCTCGACTAGGATGACATGGCACGGCTCAAAAGCATTATTAAAATCCTTTAAATGTGTTTATCTAAAATATTATAAGTGTAAACATGAACAAAAAATATTAAAGTGTTTAGCTAAATATTATAAAATAGTAGCCCTCTACTTGGATGACAGTTCGCGGCTCAAAAACAATGTTAAGTCCTTAAATGTATTTTAGCTAAAATATTATAAGTGTAAACATGAACAAAAAATATTAAAGTGTTTAGCTAAATATTATAAAACATAGCCGCAGGTCAGGCATGCCCATCTCCCGGCTCAAAAATATTCTTTTTACCTTAGATTGTTTTCAAGCTAGATTTTTCAAAACGTAGCCGCATGTCTCGCATGCCATCTCCCGGCTCAAAAATATTTTTTTTCCCTGGTTAAAAATCAGATGGGGGTCTCATCGTAATTTTGTAGCCGCGCGCCAGACCCCTGCCTTCGGGCGTAAATTCATAAGTGCCTGGGGCTCAGAAATTTTGCCGCCAGAACGCCCTATTTACATCTACTCCCATATCGATCTGTTACTGCAGTGATTGCTGCCCGAGTATCGACGGACACAACAATGTTCTTGTCATCTCCAACGATGTTCTTCCTCTGCTCATCTAACACATAACTGTATTTATAAAACAATTCCTATAAAAGTGATTTTACAATAGTTGAATTTTCGGAATTGATTATTGTCAGTTAAATAATATTTTCCTCTTTGCAAATTCAACCTACAAGGTAAGTAGCTCTGAAAGGAATCAAGTAACTATTCCAAAGTTTGAAAGTCTAAATGGCTGCTAGTAAAGTTTAAGCAGCTAAAACTGTGTATCACTTGTGTTGAATTATTTAATTGAGAAACCCAAATCTTCTGCTATGCTTGTACAACAACTACCCTCTATTTTCACTAACAACTACCCTCTATTTTCACAGCTGGGAAAATGAAACTTTCATCAAATTAATTTTATAGTTTGAATTTAAAAACAAAAACATAGAGAAACCCAAAATTGGAGGAGGGGAGGAACCATCATATTACTGCGAATAGCTGCAGTAGATGGTAAAGTTTAGTTTAAAACAAAATCAATAGAGGTCATGACCAGCATACATACAGCCAGCCACAAACAGCGCTCTTAGTTTGTGTTTACAGGTCTTTGAAATAGACAGTTTGGTTTGCGTTACTTGCAACTGTGGGAAGGGATTTCTCAGTAAATAATAAAGGAATAATTTGAGAAAGTTTTTGCGGAGGGGGAACACTGTTTATACTTTTTTAATTGGATGATTATTTTCTTTTGAAAACAATTTTCCATAAAAATTAAATTGTATAGAGTTCGACACTAAAGTGCCACTTATGTGCAATTTACTGTTCTACCATATACACAATATTAGACTACATTAGAAGTTGGACTGGACCAACATTAAAGAAAATTCACACATACGTAAATACGTATACACATAATACGCATATACGTACATAATAGTAATACATATTAAAAGCATTGATAGTATTCTAAATTTGAGGAAAATCGGTTAACCAGAAGTGCGACTTTACTGAATGATTTTTTTTCAGTTCAGAATAGCTTTTCAGATTTTGGAATTTTCTCGTAAACGGTTACAACTATTTTTTTAAACTTGGAATGCTTGTTGAATAAATAGATCATATAATTCACTTAATGCATTCACATATTATGGATAATATGATCTTCAAAAGGTAAGTCATAAAGTAACACTCTTGTGATTTAATATTGGAATATTAAATTATATTGAGACTCTCGGAGGATTGTTACTTCTTAATTTTTTTATTTTTTTTTCTCCACACCATTCGGGAGGTCCCTGAGCTTGCGATCGCACCCACCCAGTGATTTCAGAAAGAGAAGGAAGAAAAGTGCGAAAGAAAAATTCTTCACCACCCTCCCTCCCCTACCCAACCCCAGTAAGCAGCGCGGAAACAGGCTAGCCAAAGGAGCATGACTTCTTTTATATGTTACCGACAGACAGGCGGGCCGGAAACATTGAAAATATGCAGTGATATTCCACTATTCAAAGAGGATGCTAGATATTTGAGCGTTCCCTCAGTATCAGCAGTGACGGTGATCTCGACAAACAGTAATTTTTAGTAATCAGTCGAGTCCGTTGGCGGGGGGGTGTAATCCCAAATAGATAAAACCACTATGCAGCCATTTTAAGCTACATATTGTGATTGTGTCAGATTTTCGATTTCAAGTATTCACCGGAAATACATATTTCGAGGTCTCCAGAGTGTGTGTGAACAAAAATATCCCAAAACTTGCAGCAAGCTCAAAGTTGATATTCATTCCATGTAGGACCGCAACCACTGAACCATCGAATCGCAATGTGACACATGTTTTGGGCAAAATCCATCAACCGGAAGTGCCACTTTACTGAATGATTTTTTTTCCGTTTTTCGTGATTTTCTCAAAAACGGCTCGCACGATTTTCTTTAAACTTGGAGCTTGCTGCATAGATTCACTTCAATTTGAAATATTTTTCTGAAATCAATTATTTTAGATGGGTATTGGAAGCCTTCAGTTAGTTTAAAATTAAAGTTTCACAAGCTTTGTTGGTTTTGAAATAGAGCGTTCCATACGCTAAGGTATACAATTAAAATCCCCATCATCATTTTATAGCCATTGCATTTTGGTAACGTTGCAATTTTAAAGAATATTTCTTGATTAAAGTGTATTAATTAAAGTAAGAGAAAGTCGTGTGAGTGTTTCACACCAGATTTTTTTTATTAGTTAAGCCGCGTCAACATCTAGGGCCATTGGCCATTGCAAAACCTTGTCAGTGCACTGCCGGCCTCCGAACAAGTGTTCTTTCGTTACAGACAACACTATCCATCACCGGAGAATGAGTGATCTGTAAAGGCTTCCAGGAAGAGAAAATCTAGGACAGTCCTGCTGGATCGAACTTGGAACCTCCGCTTGCTAGTCCAGCGCGCTACCACTGAGCTAATCCCTTCCCTAAAAGTGCAGCTTCAATGCAATAATGTGGTTTATTCATATATAAATTATTAGGGTAATCCATTTAGTAATGGATTACTGGAATTCCAAGCTGGAAGAAGATCGTTTAAGCACAAATGCTAATAGATTTCTGAATAGGTTTTTTCGGAATTGTTACTACATGGCTACAACGATTTTTTTTAAACTAAGTATTAATCGCACACACAAACTTACACTTTTCCGGCAAACTTGATTTTAGCGAGATCCTGAAAAAATTATTCTGGACTACAAAGATATTCAAGTGTTTTACAGATAGAACCAATGTTAGTTAGAATCTTTACCAACTGAGTTGAGTAAAGATTCCAAATTTGTAGAAATTTTACCAGAATGTAGAATGTATAATAATTGCTTAAGAGAAAGTCGTGTGAGTGTTAGCAGTGTGAAAACAACGTAACTTTAGAAAGAAAACAAAAGAAATCGTACAAAGTTCTAAATTTGATGATCTGCGTGGGTATCATCGGCGGAAGTGACGTAATGGTTTCGATTTTGGTGGTTTCTAGGAGTGGTGGTTACTTTTATAAAATGTCATCTCTGTCAAAATGAACATTTTATATAGTTTCATCATTTTAGTTAAGTTTTGTTATATATTACGTAGTTGACTGAAACATGATTCATAATAGTTACGATTGTACTCGGCCACAGTCATTTAGAGTGAGTAGCGTACACAGGTGGAAAGAAAGAATTTTATTGTATGTTAGTCGACAAATCGAATGCAATTTGTTTGCAAAGAAAAGAAAGGTAATATCCAATGTGCAATCTCTAGAATCGTGGTGAGAAGTGCAAGTATGAAAAAAGTTGGTTGCCACCTACCACATGCACTTTTTGAATAATGGATATTACAATAATAATAGCTACTGGAGCCGGTGCAGGCTCTGAAAGAAAGATATTATGTCAAGGTTGTCTTCTTTTGCAGTACAATAGAGAGGAAAACGGAATCACAGATGACAGGAAATTCTATGCACGGCCAATTTAAGCTTTCTTCTATACATTTGTATAGAACCAAGGGCAAAGATTATTTATTGATTTGGGACATCGATTCGGGGTATGTCTGTCTACAGCTGTGCACATATCAATAATTGTAACTAGAATTTACATCCATTTCTTTATTACGTTCAATAATGTGTTGTTGGCAAATAGAGATTAAATCGATTAGCAGTTTTATTGAATTACTCTTTATAAATAGCTGGTTAATTATCACGATCGATATTATTAAAAGAAAACAAAAAACAAGTCTTTCTCTTATTTTTTCAAACTTGGAATTTTTACCCACTTTAGTTACCATAACATAAATATAGTAATGTTGGGATGGGTACGTTTTACTAGTGAAATAAGAACGACACATTTGAAGCGAGAAACGTCAGAAAAAGCAAATCATGGCAAAATATTCACAGAACGACAAATTTAGCAAATAAGCGACAAACATGTAGTTTCACGACAAAAAATATCTGATATGAAACACTCGCACAACTTTCTCTTTCTGTAATTAATCCCATTTAATCGAGACATTTTTTTAAAAATTCCGGCGTTAAAATGTTTAGTCGGTTTGGCCTAAAGTTGGTGCAATGGATTTTACTTGTATATTAGTATTCGATCTAGTGCATATTATATATATATATACACACTGACTGGTGCGGCAGTATTCTGCTATGTTGTATAGAAAACAATTCCAGCGGAAAATTACATCAACTATTCCGCATACTTTATATGTGATTGCTTGTACGACGTCATTTAGTATATAGTGCTATTGTCTCATCCTATTAGTGCATGTTTCATCAATATTTGAATATTGATTGGGAAATTGTGAGATATTAAAATATATATATATATATAATAAAAAAAAAAAAAATATATATATATATAAGAAAATCTGACAGTTCATTTCTTCCTTTATCTACAGTTCACCCAGTACATTTATTGGAAAATCTAAAACTTAATATAGTGTCTTTTTTTGCGGAATCATTAACTCCCCCCCCCCACAAAACAATAAAAGTGATAGGTCTCTGCATTCATAGTTTGTGTAACAAATTTAATGAAATCAGTCGGTGTTTTTATGGCTAAAATTGTGGAAAACTGTAATATTTTCAGTAAAAACGTATTTCCGGTTGAACGATTTCTATCAATCTCAGAATTTTAGCAACATATTCAATTCGATTAATATGATTTAAATGATAGAATTGTATAGTAAACTATAATAGCACTTTAGATGAAAACATGATCCCGCCCCTCTCGCACAAACCACCTTATATGAATTTTTTCGGTGAAACGTTTCAAACAGAAGTTGCAGCACTTTTATGTGTAGATGATATTTTACTTTAAAATATTTTTGAGAAATCTTTCAAAACTGAAGAAATTGATCAGTAGAAACGCACTTCCGGTCAACCGATTTTCTTCAAACTCGGAATACTGGCAACATATTCAATTCTATTTAATTATTTGGAGATAAAATTATATAATAAATTGAAATAGCACTTTAGAGGAAAACATAACCCCACCCCACCCCTAAAAGCCCCCTTAAATGAGTTTTCCCCAAGAAATGTGATAAAGTAGCTCTTTATATGTGTAGTGCACATACTTAGTTTAAAGAAAATCTTTGAAGCCGTTTACGAGAAAATCGCAAAACCTAAGAAATCCCTTCAGTGAATATACTATATATATATATATATATATGAATATGCACACTTTCGGTCGCGGAATTCCAACAGCTAATTATATTTTTCCCCCAATTTTTACGTGATTTTCTCGAAAACGGCTCCAACGATTTACTTTAAACTTCGTATACTATCTACTCACATATATGCCTATCACTTTTATTAGATAATTTTTCGAGGTAATTCATTTTTAAAAATCCTGAAAGGTTTCGTCAAAGTTTCCTCCTGCCATTTCAGCACGGCACTACACCCCCTATATGAATGTTAAAACGTATGAAAGGTATAAAAACGCGAAGCTAGATTTCCAAATTGGAAGTGCGACATTTCCTAATAAGTTTTGAGTTTTTTGTAAGTTATTGGGATTTTCTTTTACATTGGAGTCCTGTTGCACTCTTATACATACAAATAGATCACTTTTATTTTTCTCGGTTTCCATTAAAAATGAATCTGATGAAGAAAGAAATCTGGGATATTTGTTATACTTTCTCATACCGCAATTTTGCATAGTTGTTCATTGAAACACTTATTATTTCAAACATATTATTTGAACAAAATGTTTAGTTGTCTGCAATATTATATCAATGGGAGTTTATCAACCAAACCTCCTAGATATCTTGTTGGAGAAAAGTCACAGCAAACTGAAAATACTGAAAAGTTTTAAAACTTCCCATTTGTATAGTTAGTGCGGGTACCAAGTTTAAACAAAATCATTTGGAGTTGTTGAAACACTCACGATTTTCTCTTACTCTAAATTGATACAATTTAATCAAGAAATTTTCTCTAAATTTACAACGTTACAATGTTTATTTGGGCTGGCTGAAATAGGATCCAAGATTCACAGGGTCCGAAGAGAGTAGAAGCACATTAAATGAATCAAAATTGAGTTGCTCCCCACCTAGGCCAGACTAGGAAGGGACAGTTTATTCATATAAATAGAGCGACAGCAGAACAGTTTAGGACAGTTTACGACCAGTTTACATCCAGTCAGCAATCTCTACTACCTTCTTATTACTTAGCCAGGCTGACTCTTTATATTTCTCTCGCTACCTAACTTCTATTTTACCGTAGATTCCTTGGAGTTTGAGTGTTCTTTTCATTATAGTGTTCAGCATATCATCTAGTTCATTCCTCTAAAATCCATTCTCTCTAATTCTCACTCTCCCTTCTCACTCCAGTATACTGGCCATAAAAATGGTAGTGGGGATTTTACATTGTATACCTGTGGAGCGCTCTATGTCAAAACCAAAGGAGCTTGTGCTAACTGACAGTCCCTCAATGCCATTCTAAAAAATTTTTTTTTCAGAAAAATGTTTCAAATAATAGTGATATGTTTTATCAAGCATTCCAAGTTTAAAAAGTAAAAAAATCGTATTTGAGAAAATTCAAAAAACTATTCTATAAATTAACCCAATTTATTCAAATTTGGAATTTTATCAATACTTCTAATGTGCATTATTATTTATAAGGTGGTAAAACCATACATTATACTGAAGTGGCACTTTATAGCAGTGATCTCCAAACTTTTTTGATCGGTATCCTTAACACGAAAATAATTATAAGTTGTACCCCCTATATAATATAATGTAAATATATATATGTGTGTGTGTTGTCAAAAATTAAATTATTTATTATTTATTTAATTAAAGTGTGTAGGGAAGGGAATAGCTAAGTGGTTAGCATAATGATTTTGTCTAACAGTGTAATAACATAGACTTGCACAGAGCAAATACAGTTGATACACTTGATTTTAAAACTCTTTGTTGTGACGGAATTAGGTTAAGGATGGTACCTGAATGGGAAAACACATGTTCAGTCCTTTAAAGACGTTGTTCCCTTTTAAATGGAAACATCAACAAGTATGTAAGATGTATACTTGAACTATGTTTTTTGAAGGAGATTTTACTTTGATAATTATTTATCATCCGATCTTATTATTTCTCAGAAAAAAGTCTGCTATTACAGATTCGGAAATCTATTGTTTGAGGGTGCTCGAATCCATATTCGGACAAGGAATTGGAAGGAATTGTTGAGTCTAAATGAATCTCCTGAAATAAAAAACTTTTCAAATAAGTTAGAAAAATGTACTTATAAAATTTATATTTATGGAATAAATAATCATATTTTTTACGTTTTAGAAAAATTTGCGAAACTTCCACTATAAATACATAATTTCTGCTAAATACCTTGCTATCCGCAGTTTGAATTTTTCCTTGTGATCCTTGAATTGTTCCTTGTAGGCTTACGATCACTTGCAATCGTTAGTCTACTTCTTCGAGAGGATGAATTTAAGATCAAGACAGATTGCGGACAGGACACACATCCAGTATTTCGAAAGGAAACTTGACATACCCTCTGGGGTAGGAGTGCCCCACTTTGGAGACTTCTGCTTTAGAGGGAAATATAACACTACTGTACCCCAAGAACTTCCCAAAAAAATCCATCTTTCCGTGAAAATGTTTCATAGGTTATTATGCCAGGTAATAATTATCTGTCTAGATAGTATACGAAGTTTAAAGAAAATTCGTGGAACCTTTTGCGAGAAAATCACGAAAAACTGGAAAAAAAAACAGTAAAGTGGCACTTTCGGTTGAAATTTTACCCGAAATGTTCGTGTGTGATGTGATGGTATTGCCTAAACAGAAGTCTAGTTTGAGCTTTCTAAGACTTTTCCTTTTTGTGATATTCTGCTAAAACACAAAGACAGACCTTTCGGTAAAAACATTTGTTAGTATTCAGGGTTTCTCAAACATGTATTTCCGGTGAAAATTCAATTTCGAAAATCTGGCACGATCGCAATAGATCCTCTTACTAGGAGTGAGAGAAAGTAAAACAATCCATTCAGTAAGGAATGAGTACTTTGGCAATTTTCGTCAAAACGTGGTAGAAATAAACGAAATATCAAGTAAGTTTCTCCGACTTTCGACTTTTGAGTTTTATTGACCACAACACAGACACAGACCAACTATTAAATATCTCTTTTTCGTACTCAATATCGAAAAGTTGCCTCGATTGCAATACTTCGTCCTCGTAACAGCAGTAAGAAAAACTAAAAATTATACGGATTGATTAACTGGAAAAACAAATTAACACGATTTAAGACAATGTATTATCTTTATTCAGCTTCATTAGTCCGAGTAATTTATAATATCTTTTATGAAGGGAGCAGTTTAATCTGGTCTGTAATTCGGAACATTTTTATTCAATTAACATTTCAAATTGTCTTTTTTAATTAACAGAGAAAAAAAATGCTCTATCTCTGGAAATATAATTAATGGAAAGAAACTTTAAATTGCCCTGAACTGTTGCAATATCGTGTTCTCTGTTAAACATTTGTATTATCTTTTAATTTATAAGATCAGTTCGTTTTGTTTTTGGTTAATTTATAAAAATATTTCTTCTCATCTAGATAGTCTGATCTCACGGAACACTTGATTACTAGCTCACAGAACTATCAGATGTTACTCCGCCGGGTTGTTACGCGCCAAAATTATCCTCCTTCTGTACGAGCCTATAGCGTTGTTTAATTTGCTCCGAGTTTATAAATTAAAGAGTCTCCTTTGTGTCTGCCTACCTTCTCAATTTGCCTTTTAGATCTTTCTTATACAATAGGCACTATATTTCTGTGTCATGTTTGAACATTTAATATTTTGTATTTACTTTATTACTCTTACAAAATTTATAACCTCCTTTAAAAAGGAAAAAAAAAGCCATAATGGAGCTCAAATTTTTGTAGCTGTGAGAGGCGATGTCACTTACTGTTCTCAGGATTCTGGTCGAATACAATCGGTCGAAATGTATTTTTTTTGAGATCGAATTACTGTAGCTGTTAGGAGAGCTGATAGAATAAGAATGGTGATTTACAAACCATAGAGGAATATGGTTGATGAATGGTGAATTGATGAACACACCCACTCTGAAAGTATACTCTTGACATATATTTTCACTTTTCAGTGAGTAATGAGAGAAGAGTAAAAGGAGCAATGGATGAAGATGATTGGTTAGCAGAATGTGCAATGTGTAGTTTAGGCTGTTGTGAGTACGCTTGAAGAAGGATATGGCTAGTTAGAACTGTTGCCTGTTCCGACTGTGCTGAGCTAGTGTGTCTAGCCTGGTGATCTTGAGGCTTGTTAACTTCTTAAATTTTACTTCTGGCTGCTCATGTCAAATTCTCAGATGGCCGGCATTTTTATTCCCATTTTATTCTTTTGGTGAGAGCTAGAGGCAGGATACTGGATACTTGACTAACAAAATTGAAGCTCATTCCAATTATAATGCGTGTTGACGTGCGCTTGAAGGGGGACTCAAACATGAAGTTTACTGCTAATGCTGGACCCAGTAAGTATTGAAACCTTAGCGGGCCCAGTATTTGCTGATTGGTGAATTTACTACTGGCATGTTTCTATTGCTGGCAAGTATTTGCCACAGATACACCGGAGCCCCCCTAAAATGATTTTTTTTCTGGAAACATGTTGAAATAAAAGTGGTAGGTTACTACCGAGTAGCAATTTGTAGATAAGAGAATCGATATTGACTGTGTACTGAAGTGACAGTTTTATTGGGCAAGCTTTAAGTTTTCCCAGACAAATATCTCAAATAAAAGTTATTGGTCTATATATATGTTTGCATTATTATGATGAACTTTTTGGAACAATTTAGGACAAAAATCGCGGAAAAGTATTGGATAAAACCTCCGGTACACTTAGGGGGGCTGGCGGATTATGATCAAAATCTTCATGTCGGATTCCCCAATGATTCCTAAACGGAATATTAAATTTGAGCTTCTTGCAACTTTCCGTTTCTTTTTTGTGCTATTCTCATTAATATGTACTAACACATAACGTATATACATCTTATTTAGACATACTCGTATACACGTAAAATATAGATTTCTAGCTAACAATATTTCTTCCCCTCATAATCGAAAGTCCTCGAAACATAGTTCCGATGAAAACTCAGGTCCGAAAATTTTACACGCTCGCCATCATTATCTCTAGATCTAGTAGGATGAGAAAATAAAATTAAGTATAAGAAGTTTCCATACGTGGATTTTTTGTTTGTTTGTATAATCGTCTGTAAATGTATAAAAACATAAGCGTAGAAATGTGTGTGTGTGTGTGTGTGTGCGAGTCTGTGTGCGGGGAGGGACCTCTGTGGAAGGCAAAACTCCAAGTACTTGTAAAATCTCAACTATCTCTAGGTCCTTTACACAAACAGGCACACACACACACACACACACACGAGCGCGCATAGAGAAATTGACCAAAGCTAACATAATCCTGGAAGATCAGATTAAATCAGAACTGTATTTGCTGGAGAATCTATTCATACATTGAACCTTTTTGAAGCCTCATAAAAGTTGGATGAGTTTTGCAACAGTTAAAGGAAAAACTTGAGTAGAAAGTCTTGAGCACTTTTTCAGACTTTTAGAAAAGGTAATTTTTGCCAAATCAACAGTTCTTACTTGGAATAAAATATCTTCAATCTTGTATTATAGACTCTTTATATACTTTATGCCTTCTATATGAACCTTTCCTTAAAAAATAATTTCACTATTAAAGTAAGAAATAAAATAAACCAGCTGATGCACAGCCATTTGCATATTCTTTGATTATCCGAATTACTGGATGGATTTTTAATTAAATTAAAAATACCAAAAGATAAAAATGTCTATCCAAAAATAATCAAAGAAGAAAATGGGAGAAAAAAAAATCAAGAGAAAAGAAAGAAAGAAAAGCGCGAGATCAAAGTGAAAAGGGATGTGATAAAATAGCAATTAAATTCATATGGCCATGCAACCTAGTTGGTGTATAACCTTCTCGCTTGCTATCCGCTGCCTGCTTGTTAATTATTACAGTTACACCGGCCATCTACATACTGTTACTGTTATAGCACTTTTTCCTTTTGTTTTTTCTTTGGAATGTGCTGTAACATTACTTTTGTAATAATAAATTGTTTATGTATTTATTTTTTGTTGTTAAACATTCTCTTTTCACTACATTTCATTAAATTTTTTCTTTCATAAACAATTTACATTGCTGTCTTTTATTGTCTTAATAATGACAGATGATTGTATTAGTCTAGTCCAGTTTATCCAGTTACAGAATTAGCAATCTTGCTTCAAAATTTATATTTTTTCCAAATTACATTACCCAAATCTACATCTACAAGCGGTGGTGTTGGCACAAGTTGGTTAGCACATATAGATGTAATAATGCATATAATTAGTGTAATAATGTAATATTATTCAACTCTTACTAACCAGAAATGTGGCAGCAATACGGGTAGTCAAGGTCAAAATAAACCCCAGATACAGCGGATTTGAGGTTATACCAACGGAACAGGTTATAGAGAGAGTAAGTATTTGAAAATACAATCTCAGTATTTGAAACTCCTCATATTTATTTATACTCGCATCAGTTAAAAACCAAATTAATGTGGTTGCAGACAAAATTTAGTATTCATCACGGAGTTCTGTTTACACTCTGTTCTGTTGCCTCACTCGCTGCATTCGTTTGTTCACTACCTGAACTCCAGTGTAATAAAGCATTTCTTTACTTATGTTTGATTAATAAGTATTTTCTAGAATAGTTCTAACTAATTAAAAAAAAAGAAGATTTATCATTGGTAGGACGTGTACGATATCGTCTAAGAGAACGTTGTTCATTGCAAAGGTTAAGGTTATCTTCAGATAGCTTGTAGAACAGTAGACTAAAGGTGTAGTTCAAAATTATATTATGTTTGTGATATCTTAAATTAATCTTAAAATGTTAAAATAAACGTTTAGTTCCCAAATCTACATCTACTTTAGTTTAATATTATTAATATACTTTAACAATTTCATCCAAAACTTTTCAATTTATTTAATTAAATTCAAATTTAATTGGCTACACTGGGGAAAACCGCGGAAAAAATAGCTCCTTCTCTCAAATGATGAAAAGAACAAATTTAGCCCATGAACGGGGTGATGTGATATGTAATTTGGTGATTTGTGACATTCAACTTATGGTAGGAGAAGGTCACCTTCACTTCTATCGCCTTCCTGATTTATCATTTAATATTTACAATTAATGATGTATAATAATGAAGATAGATCTGGTAAACAATAAAATTGACAGTATATTAAACAGGATATTTCTTGTGATAAGTGAACATAAATTGGGTGCATATGTTAGAGATATGGAGGAGAGGTGAGATATGGGGAGAGCGTCTGCAAATCCTAACGATTTTGCTTACGTTTTTGTATTAAAATGATGCGTTAAAAGTATTTCAACCGTTTGACAAGTCTCACATATGATTGTCATTTTCATGTCCCAGCTGGTTTTATTTAGCCACTGCTCTGCACCGGGAAAGGCTGATGCTCTAGATGGATTTCTAAATCGAATGTACATCAGTTATCAGTTATTATAATGCTCACACAAACACACGAAAACACTCATGTGCGCCCACACTCACAGACACATAATCTCTTCCACACTAATTATCGCCGGCGTTATATCATGTTGATTACAAAGATTCTCCCCTCCCCCCACACTGTCAGCACTATTCAGCAACAGCACGTTTCATAAGCTATAGTTTGAGAGCGACGTAGTGACCATTAGCTTAATAAACTTTGGAAAACAAGTTAATTGTCAATAAATTATTCTAATCCGAAATGATACCAAAATGATGATTAAAAACAGAATTAACTGCTGCTGAAAGATTCACACAATTTGCTCTTATTGCCGTTTACATAGAAATATAAATATATATAATATAAATAAATTATAAATTGTCTTCAGCCTTTGCCATTTTGACTGAATGCTAGGTTGGATTCAATAGTACAGAGAGAAGGGAACCGAAACTTAATTAAAGGAAGCGTGACCTTCCACATCCCCTGAAATCATCTTTTCCCCGAAAAAGTTGCAGTTATCATAGAGTAGTCTCATATAGCAGAGTAGTTTCAGTTATCATAGAGTAGTTATTATCGTGATTACTAATTATGTATGATTAGTAGTGTGGAGGAGAACTATCCAAAACTTCCCTGGGCAAAAGAACAATAGCCACAACCCTGGTTCTAGTACAAGAATCCAGACTGGGGTCTCTCAGCAACCTAAGATTCACAACTAGTCTGAATAAATCGGACCATAACTTTAGAGGGAAATAGCGGAAGTTTGACCGCAGATATCCCGTTCTGACCTAAAGAACTAATATGCTCACAATCCGCTCTAAAACTCAATTATCCCAGAAAATATTTAAAACTAAAAATCACAGGAAGCAGAAACCAACAGCTCCATTTTACATAGAAGGATCTGACAAACAGTTTTAGTTAAAATCCGTCAACCAGAAATATAACTTTACTGAATGTTTATCCCCCCCCCCCCCACCAGTAATTTTCTTTACTTCCTTTACTAATAAGACTCAGACACACACACACACACACACAAACACGCACACACACGCAAATATATAAAACGTTTTCCAGAAAAATTGATTTTTGATGGGTTCTGGATGGAGCGTTTTACTTTTGAAAACCGGAAGGTTCTACTTACTGTTCTACCAAATAAATCGAAAGATAAAATGTAGTAAATAATTACCAAATTTGAAGAATATAGGTTAATCGAAATTGCGGATATACGAGTAGAACACTTAAATTTATTACAAATAATGCCAATTTTGAGTAAACAATTGTCATTCGGAAGCAGAGTATTGCAATACAAGAAAGTTCTGTCGTACCTTCGCTCCACAGATTTTCTTCCTTTTTTCAGTCCAGTAAAATATAAAAGAAATACAAGCCTGAATGGGCCCTATTAGGGTTAAACTGTTGTATTTCCCATTTACAATGGCAAGATAAAAGTTTTCCTATCTCTGTTTCCGGTCTATTAGAAGTTGAAATCTTTTTCTTTGTTTTGTGATTTCCGGTTGTTGTTAGTGGAAGGCGGTTGTTAAAAATTTGAATCGTAAATAAACAGAGTTTTTGTAGAATTTTTATTTTAATATCGACCTACTAAATAAATTCGCTATTTATTTGTTTTAAATATAGTTATTTGTTTCACTATATTTATTGCAGAAGCTAAAAATAATAGAAAATAAAAATCTAGCAAAGGAAATATTCTCGCCTTTTCTCTTATTGTACTTATTTATTACCAATTATAATACGAAAATCGCTCATTATTAATAATAGCGGGCTTAACGTCCAATTACCAAATTAGATGACGTGGACAGGGTTGGATGTACGTAATAAATAGTACCATCAATTTTTTTTTTAACTATTATAAATTTAGAAAATGCGGGATTCGAACTGGTGACCTCTCAGTTAAAAGTCCATGCTCATATCCACTACACCAAACTTATCCTAGCGTAAAAATTAAACACTAATACAGGTTTTTACTTCTTAGTTCTTGAGCGATTTGTTTGTATATTTGCAGTTGACAGTTTCGAAGCAGTTGTTTTCAAGAAAATTCCAAAAAACTCAGAAATCTACTGGGTAAAGTCGCATTTGCGGTTAACCCAATTTCTTTTAAACTTGGCATTCTATAAATGCATTTAATGCACCATAATATTGTGCAGCCGATAAACAGTTATTTAACATGACTGAAATTGTATTATATATTTATGTATTAAGTTGGTAAGCGAAGTTTAATGAATATCGTTGGTGCCGGTACCGAGAAAATTGCGGAAAATTGAGAAAAGAAAATTAACATTGATTAATGTCAACTTCCGGTTAAACGGATTTAATTGAAACTTTCGTGTTAGAACGAACCTTTAAATTTGGCCTAATTTCCTTTACTCCCATTAAACATCACCACAGAGTAAATATTCCAAAATTTTGAGAAAATTATTGCACTCAGTGAACAGCATATTAATGTTTCACTCCAGATTTGTTTTCTAACTAAAGATCACAATGGGTTTGATTAATTACACCAGCTGATTTTTATTTATATTTAAAAACAATGATACAAATAGAGTGAAATGAAACAAGTATTATATAAGTATGCATTTAACAGAACAATCTGGCGACAATAATATATACCATACAATTTAAGGAAAAAACATAGGAAGTGTGTGGTGCTACGGGGGGATATGCAGAAATCGGAAAGTGTGCGTTTGGTTCGTGGTACAACATGCGCTGCACTGGGACCTCGTCTTCGGCCTACCGCTTCCACCATGATCAATCAGCGAAGATTGGCGAACAAGAAAGCGCATCCGGCACTGTTGCATCATAAAGCTAAATATGACCTGCGCAGTTCCAGTTTTGAAAGCTCACCACGGCCATGGACCACTAGGTATTTATTTATATTTGCAATATTTATATTTTTAAGGTAATTCTGTATGCAGAAAAGAAATTAACCCGTGTGAAATTGAACCTATTCACCAATAAAACCTATACTCTTCTTATCTTTATTATCTTTTACTTAATGAAAGTTTTGTTCAATGTTAATTAGTTTATGTTTAGGCCGGGCCGAGCCCGATTAGCATTCAAAGTTGACGGCTTAAATGGTGACTAACGATATAAATGTCAGGTGAACGCATGTTTCACAATAAATGAATTCACGTGTTATATGTGACGTCATCTCACTTAATAGAGTAGTGGAGGTGAGGCCAGGAGTTGGGTTAAATTCCAAGTAGTTAAGAAAAGCGTCATCTAGTAGCTTCATGCACAAATTTGGTCTTCTAGATATTAGCTTCCTGACTGTATATCGAATGTAATTAGAATTTATCGCTCTACTAATTAAAAATTTTTATTAAAATGTTTAATAGATTTTGCAAAGAATTTTCTGAAAAATTCCAAGGGGTGTTGTCTTGTTAAAATCATATTTGATTAACCTCAGTCCTTTAAAAAGGATTCTGTTGTGCTGCCCCCTATTGGAGGCCTGGATGAGACTACTTGGTCTACTGCAACTCTTCAAAGCTTAGCTCTCTAAAAAATTTTAGAATCTGGGAAGGTTATACAAAGGATATTTCCTTCTATAATCCTGGTAGGGATATATGCTTCTAAATCTTTTTCTGACATTAGCAGCCCATTCAGGAAGGTATTTATCAGAGTCTCCTCTATCTTCCCAAAGAATATGCAGGCACTATCGCTTCTAATTTCTAAAATCGAAAGTCTTCAAATGCTTCCTTGAGGAATCCTTCAGTATATGGTAAAGCCTAGTTTAGTTCAGGCTGTTGCATGCTTTAGGTCTTTTCGAATCGAAACTTCCAAAGAGTCTTAGCCTAGCTCAGGCCTGACCGCGTTCTCCAGAGTAATCCTTTCTTGACTCTTCCTCGTTTCTGAGCTCTTCTCGCTTACCTTTCAGGGGAAGTCCCTCATATTAAACCCCATATTTACACTACGAAAGGTTGGTCCATCCAAAAAAGATCTATGGACGAAGACGAACTATTACTAGAATTTAAAGCTCAATTCAAATATTTGTTATCCAAGATTAGATTTTTGCTAGGATTTAACAAGAATGAAATACTTTATAATGTTCTCGTTCAACTTCCTTTCTAAATATTCAAGAACTAAACAAGAAGCACTAGTTGATAATACGGTTTAAAACAATTAAGAGACAATTTCTTAGTTTTTACGATTTTCTCTGAAAGCATAATTTTACTCTACTCATAGCAATTTTCATAATGATCAGAACAAATAAATCGATAACTAATAGGTTAGTGTTTAGCATAGCTGTCAAGGATGTTCAATTATTCTGATTATAGCGGACGAATATTAAAGTTAGCATCATTCTTTTTGAAGCAGTCTTAATTGTCTACTTAAGAGGGTCATGACCCTCTTAAAACTCTTCAACTCGATTGTGCAGTGGCCAATTAGAATCTGTGGACACCTTCATGACAACATTTCTCTTCTATAATCTAAGTCTTCCTTCTGCAGATGACTCATTCCATTTTCGGGAGCAACTGCAGCCAACTGTGAGCTTCCTCTGGAGTCTCCGTCCACTTGAGTCACCTTTGTACGCCGCTTCAAGCCTCGATCTTTGTCCATCCTTTGAAGACATCCCAGCTGTTGTAAGCTAGTTATATTTTTACAGGCCGCTACCAATCCTTGCAATAGCACCCCAGCCCTCTGGCTGTTTCAGACCCTGTCTTGCTTTTCTTCAGTAATTGTTAGTTCCTATAATAGTCAAAAATCTATTGCGATCTAAATATTTGTTGAGGCTTCCTTCAGTGTCATTGTAAGTAAAATTTAACAAAATCTACAAGACGTAAGTAGTGCAGAACATACGTAATGATGCAAGACGTAATGGTGAACTGGAATTTGCCTGTGGATGCGCTGAATCCAAGTAGCTGCAGACATCAACTATCTGCAGGTCCTATGTGTATTGTCGTTGCCCTATAAGGATGCCAGGGCATGTTCTGTTGTTAGGCTGAGATGGCCGCAGGAAAGGCCAAAAACCTGAAGCAGTGGCTAGTCCACATCCTACTTCTTGGGGGACTAAAGGGCCAAAAGATGCTGTGAAAATATATTTGTTCTCCCGACTATTCTGACACAGTTAATCTGCAGAATCCAAGTTTTTCTAGGGCTCACTTGTTAACAGATGATTTCCGTCAAGACTAGACAAACTTTTGCTTCTCAGCCTCAGCCGGAATGCTGCAAAACATTCATAAGGTTTGTAAACGACAAATTTTTGCATATTACTCAATTCATACAAAATCAGCATAATGATTATTTTACGATCAAGACTACTTCAAAAAGATTGATGCTAACTGTAATATTCGTCCGCTAGAACCAGAAGTGAACATCTTTGACAGCTCTGCTGAATACTAACCTATCTATTAGTTACCGATTTATTTGTTCTGATCTTTATGAAAATTGCTATGAGTTGAGTACCCTTCTTTATACTTTGTTATCGTCATAGAAGAAAACTAAGAAAAATGATTATGCTGTTATTCAAGATTATCAAAGGCTCATTTTATAGTCTACTGGAAAGCAAAATTTATTTCTATATATAGAACACATGTGTAGAACATACAGTAACAAAAAAAAAGAAAACGGCAATCATCTTGTGACTTAATAATATATCAACATATATATTACCCATAAATCTAAATCTCTCATTTTTGCACACATATGCAGCTTTCTAGTTTTTTTTATGGATCTATCTCACAATAGATGGAGCTAGTGTTCCATGTAAAAATTGATGTACAAAAAATCTATTTAATCTTCTAGATATAGTAGAAGAAATTTGGTGTGAAACACTCAAACGACTTCTCTTACAGTTCTCACATCTCTGAGTAACAAATTTTCTTTCAACATTTAGTTCACTGAACTCCCATCAGAGGGAAGAGTTACTGCATAACAACATCCGGGCACATTCAGATAGACCTTATTCCCTAAAACCCCACCCCATATGTAATACTAAGCCCAGCTAGACATTTAGTAAAACTTTCACATCTGAATCAATTAGAATTGTAATATATGCAGTATGAGAAAGTCGTGTGTGTTGTCCACTTCAGACTTTTGACTCACCAGTGACTAAAAGTCCAACTTTATTTAGTGGAATTATTGTCAGCTGATCTAGAAAATATAAATTATTCACTAAATTAGTATAAACTACAGTTATGTTTTGCCGTTGTGAAAGAAACATTTAACTCTCTATCCTTCTTTAACTGTTCCTGAGAAAGGTCACCGAAAAGTAGAATAATCTTTTAAAGATAAAAAGTTCTCCTTTGGCCCCATCCAACCAATATTTTGCTTGATTCGCTGATTAGCATCAAAATTGGCAAGCGGCAGGTCAGTATTTTCGGTAGTCATTTATTAGCGGATCGTACAATGATTGAAATGGTTAAATAGCTCAGTTGTAAAATATATTGGCCAACAGTACACTCAGTTTATTATTCACACGGATAGTAAATTGTTTACAATATATCAAGTTTATAAACATAGTATATGTTTAGTGTATATAAGGTGTGTGTACGGTGTAAGGGTGTGACGCGGATATGGCAGGTGATTGTCGGCACAGTTCACTTAACATCTAAACTGACCATCTATCCGGAACTAACTCCAATACTTCCAGACCATCCTGTGTCACACCATCTTTCTACAAACAGCAGTTTTTCCTTCACTCATCATATGTTGAACAAGAACTTTATAGAGGCCAGAGAAACGTTTTTTCTTTTTTTACTTCTTTAAACAAATTTTTTTTTTCCTTTCATCTTTCTTTTCCTTTTATTCTCTGTTAGTACTGTGGAGAGGAAGGAGAGGAATTATGCATTCTTGATAGATTGTGCTAGATCATGTTAGGTAGAAATAAAAGTGATATGGGAGTTGATGGTACTCTGTATGAAGTTTGAAGAAAAATCGTGCGAACCATTTTCTAGAAAAACCCATTCAGGAAAGTCGCACTTTCGGTTGATGGATTTTGCCGCAATTTTTCGTTAGTATAAGTGATAGTATTTAAACGGAATACTCAGTTTGAGTTTTCGGCAACTTTTTATTTTTCAGTTATTTTGTTAACGTAAAACAAAGAAAAATAAATCTCAAGAATTAGAGATATTTTCCTGATAGCTTGCTTCATTTTGTGGTCATCGGAAGTCCACATTTTTCTTATTCGGAATAATCACTAAGCTTTTAATGGACTTTTCAATTTTTGGACGATTTTTCTCGAAATTGCTCCACCGATTTCTTTCAGCTTTGTATATATGTTACTAGCAAAGTAGAAACTCAGATATTGTATTGAATGCCTAGGCATTTCATATATTATCTAGCTACTTTAGGCAATGTAAGAAATGTCTTTTTTATTTCATACTTGGGCAAAGTTTTCTACAGATTGCCTAGGCAATGTCTACGTCGTCTTAGGCAACGTGTGGAAAGACAAAAACTATATCCATTGAGGAGAGTAGATGTTTGTCAGTCGTGTAGTCAAGACCTATGTATTTCGCTCTGTTAATTTTATTCTTTTTTGGCAGTTTAAAGTTTTGTAACTAACTTGTTTTTTTGTTGAAAAGGTAGATTCTCGAGTTTTCTTTTTCGTGAGTCTATTTATAAAAAAATCTATCGAGTGGTTTTTAAGCAAATTCCAATTTAAGTGTAATTAAGAACATAAAAATTTAACTTTAAAGATAGTGTTCTATTTAAACTTTGGAACTACATAGTGCTGGAAGGGGTTCACCAATATTTGTTGTGAGTAGAGCTAACCACCGCGCCGTCAATCTGTCTCTTTCTACAATTTTTATCTCTCTCTTGCATATATGCGCATGCCTGCAAGTCACCTTCTTCTTTTTGATTTGAAAGTAAATATTTATTATTTTGCTACTTATATGGATTAGAACGTTTAGAATACTTCCGTCGTTCTTCTGTCAGCTGACTTCAGTTTATATCAGTTTTTTTTTTAATTTATAATATAAATATTAATTAATTAATTATTTCTTCTCTCTCTTTATTTACATTTAATAAGTTATTTAAATTTGTGTTTAAAAAAAAATGAGATATTGAATGCCTCAAAAATCAGAAGAGTACACTACGCCTAAATCTCGGACATCTAATTCTTCTAAGAGAGTTAGAAGCTCACCAGAATTAGCCGGAATGAGCTCAAAAAAAGTGTTGCTAGGTACTAACACCTCTCATGTGGATGTTGAGAAGTGTCTTTGTCAAAGGTTGAATTAATGGAGTCCATCTCTCGTGTTGTAAATGATGCGTTGGCGCCGCTTAAAAGTGATTTGAGTTCTCTTAGAGAAGAATTTAAATCCATTAATGATGGGTTTAAGACACTTTATGAAGACAACAAAATTCTTAGAGAGGAGAATAGGCTACTTAAGACGGAAGTTAATAACTTAAAATTAGCGCAAGATAAGATGTTTAGCATTCTTGATGAAATTGAAATTAAATCTCGCCGTAACAACCTAATTATTAGAGGTCTAAAATATAAGGAAGATGGTGATATTGCGAAACTTGTAACAGATCTCTGTCGTCAAGTGTTTAATGTTGCAGTTAGCCAAGACCTGTTATCTGTATTCCCACTAGGCAGAAGAGGATTAGCACACAGACCTTTAATGGTAACGTTTGTCCGTTTTTTGGACAAATTGGCAGTTCTGAGGTGTGTTAAGCGTCTCAGAGGTACAGGAATTAGTGTGAATAATGATTTTCCAGTAAATGTTAGAAGGAAGCATACTACGTTGTTATTGGTCAGAAGGGAAATTTTAAGATTGAAGCCGGATATGAAAGTTTTTGTACGAGCGGGTCGTCTTTATATAGGAACTAATATGTTTGGTTGGTCTCTGAGTGAGGGCTTAAGATATGGCAGCGATTCTGGAATCACGAAGCTGAATGAGATTGTTGGTGCTGATCTCTCCAAGTTCTTGTCAGATATTCTCAGGGATGTTATCTCCGAGAAGACATCATCGGGTGCTGCAACCTCAGCCTATGGTTCTCTCTCATCAATTCAAGCTTCGGAGACATCTTGAGGATACTTTGTCGGCCGGCGTCAACCTTTACCAATCTACAATTCAGTGAATAAGTTAAGTGTTATTTCGTTTAATGTGGCGGGTTTAAAATCGAAGGTTAGGGATCCTTTTTTTTTAAATTTTATTAAAAAATTTGATATTTTCATATTATTAGAAACTTTTTTGACAAATGATAATGTTAATTCTTTTGATTCTTTTTTTGGCGAATATAATCTTTGTTATGTTCCTGCAATTGAAAATTCTGCATTTGGTCGAGCTATAGGCGGCGAGCTCTATGGGATTAGATCTTCTCTCCCTAATAACTTAATATATTTTGTGGAAATTGGTGGGGTGCATTTAATTTCAGTTAATTGTCCTGTGGCCAAATTTTTAATTTACCCTATCTATATCAATTGTAATTTTTGGGAGAATATTTTTTCAAATTTAGAAGCCTTCTTTGCAGAGCATAGCTCTTATAATTTTATGATCGTTGGGAACTGTAATGTTAGAATTGCCGCGTCTCAGATTCTCCCCGATGATATGCTGGTTAATAATAACAAGTGTCGTTTAACCAGGAGTTCCAGGGATGGGATTCTTAGTGGTAGGGGTACAAGTTTTTTGGAATTCTCTGAGAATTACAATCTAGTGATTTTAAATGGAAGATTTCCCGGTGACAGTGAGGGAGAATTCACTTATATTAGTAAAAATGGGTGTTCTGTTGTTGATGTATGTACGATCTCTCTTGACTGTATTTCTGTTATTGATGATTTTCAGGTACTCCCGGTTAATTATTCTGATCATTTGCCGTTAAACATTACATTGAATTTTGAGCTCTGTTCTGATAAGACAGTATTACCTCTTATGCCTCAGTTATATTGGTCACCTGAGCTTGCAGAGACTTACAAATCTAAACTACAATCAGTTTTAGATAAGTTTTCTGAGTTTCCTTCTGATATGCAAGAACGGCTAAATGTTTTTACGAATTCTATTGTGGCTTCTTGCCCCCGTTCGAATAGTCCCACTAGTTTTATACGAAATCTTAAGATGAAACCCTGGTTTGACTCTAAATGTTATCTGGCAAGAAGAAGGTCATTTAGATTGTTAAATCTTTTTCGTAAAAGTAATTCCTTGGTGGTTAGGGATTTGTACATTGAGGTTAATAGGCAATTTAAGTATGTTTGTCAAATTAAAAGAAAAGAGTATTTTAATTTTCTGGTAGAGCGTTGTAGCTCAGTGCGCGATTCTGGAGAACTCTGGCAAATCCTGAATCAATTCAGGAATAAACAATTCGTCTGTGGTGGTAATATTACTATGTCCGCATGGGTTTCCCACTTTAAAGGGCTTTTGAACCCTTCTACCAATGTTTTATTGATTCATTATGCGGAGCCCCTTTCCTATAATGAATCATTGGATTCTCTTTTTACCTGGGATGAAATTGTCGCGGTTCTGAGAAACTTGAAAAATAATAAAGCCCCAGGGTTTGACCGAATTACTTCCGAATTTTATAAAAATGCTCCCAAAGTATTCCTGGAGAAACTTTTATCTTTTTTTAATTATATGTATGAGTTTGGCTTAACACCACCGTCATTTAGTAGATCTATTGTTTTTCCTCTTTTTAAACGAGGGGAAATCAATGAAGTAAGCAACTATAGAGGCATTTCATGTATTGATGCCGTAGCTAAGGTTTTTACAGGGTTACTTTTGCGTCGTTTAGAAACCTTTATAGTGGACAATAATCTTCTGAGTGAGTACCAGTCGGGATTCCGACGTGGATACTCTACTCTTGACAATCTGTTTGTTCTTTCGAATCTTATTAAGTTAAAATTTTTAAAAAGAGGACAAAAGTTTATTGTTTTTTGTCGACTTTTCTGCAGCTTTCGATCGGGTCAACCGCCGGGCTTTGTTTCTTAAGTTATTTAATTTGGGAATCTCGTCAAAATGTATTAATATTTTAAAAGCGTATTACACGGATACTATAACTGCTGTTAGGGGCATGCAAGGAATTTCCGAATTTTTTCGCATTGGTAGTGGAGTTAGACAAGGTTGTCTTTTAAGTCCAATTTTATTTTCAATTTTCATAGATGACCTGCCATCCTGCTTAGAGGGAGGTGTCCGAGTGGCTGGAACCACTGTTAAAGTCCTTATGTATGCGGATGATATTGTTCTTATCTGTGAAAATCCGCTACAACTCCAAAATAATATCAATATTTTGGAGAAGTATTGCCAGCAATGGGGTCTGGATGTTAATCTTGAGAAATCGAAAGTAATGGTATTTAGGAGGGGAGGTAGGCTGTCCTCTTCAGACAAATGCGTTATAGTGGGCAGGAGATAGAGGTTGTTAATAGGTACAAATATTTAGGGGTTATACTTACGCCTAAGCTATCTTTCCATCCCCGTGTTAAAGAGAAGGTATCTTCCGCTAAGCTAGCTCTAAATACTGTCTGGTCGGGCTTTGTGGCTAAGGACAAGGTTTCTTCTTCTCTTAAGTACCAGTTATTTAACTCTGTTTGCAGGTCAATTGCCTGTTATGCAGCCCAAGTTTGGGGGTTTGAACGGTATGAGATACTTGAAAAGCTGTTGCGTTTCTTTATTAAAAAGCTGTATTCTCTTCCGTCAGTTACCCCGAACTACATGCTTTATGCGGAGACTGATGTTGATCTGCTTGTGGTTTTTACCTTAAGACTACACTTTAGGTACTGTCTTAGAGTTCTGGAGCTTCCTGCTCATAGATTGACAAGAATTTTTGCTCAGGAAATAGTTAAAAGAAAAACTTATTGGTTTGAGCATTGGATTAACTTGGCCCGCGGACACTCTTGTCACTTCGATTCCTCTGCTGACAACTTGAGTCTTTGGAAAAACCAGTTAGCAACCTTGTTAGATAAGATAAGATTGGTGCATCGGGAGGAGTCTGCGTTGTGCATAAGTATGTCCTCGAGGTTTATTTACTATAAACAGCTAGATATGAGCTGTAAATTATTCTCCTTTGACCGCCAGTCCTCGTCATTGCATTTAAAAGAGATGAGGTGGTTATTTAAAATGAGGGGCGAATTATTATATTTAAATTGTACGCCTTGGGCGGATAAGGAGGAGATAAGAAAGAGATGTTCCTTATGTAACCTCAATACAAGGGAGGATATTGTACATTTTTTAGCAGTTTGCCCTATTCTCGCAGAATTTCGTTTACGTTACCTCGGAGTACGTTTACTAACTTTGCACTCTTTGCAAGCCCTTCTTAATGCTTGTAACTGTAAGGGGCTTATTAATTTTGCTCGATCTGCCTGGCAGTATCGGCACCAGCTTGTGCAGGAATTTAACTTTTGACTTGTGTTTTTTTTATTAAAATATATATATAATTTATAATTTTTGTTTTGGTTTGTTTTCCACGGGATACTCGTTTTTGTTTCTTCAATTTTTCACTTAATTTGTTCTATTAATATTTCTCAGTAACCTTTTCATCATTAATTTTAATATTGTATAGTAATGTAAAGTTTCAGAATAGTTTTTACTTTTTCAGTATTTTGTATTTATGTATTTTTTATTTTATTTGCAGTATGAATATTTTTTTTTTTTCTTGTATTACAGTAAACAAGAAAATGTCTTTTATTAAAGGAATAGTATTTTTGATAAAATGTTTGTAACATCTTTCTCCGGCTGACGGATATAATTCCAAGCTGTAAATATTATGTACTAATCTTTCTGAATGTAAAATTTTTAAGTAAAATATTATTATTATTATTATTATTATTGACTATATATAATTATGGCCAAGTTATTGCTGCTTATTTTTACCGAAGGAATGATAGTATTTGTGGCCTTTTGCAGTGATATTATTAGCAATCAGATATCATATTATATTTTCCTTCAAGATTTGCTTTTATAAAAATAATATTCAACAATGCAACTACTATTGGTGCTTATTAAGAGGATTTATATTTTGTTAGATTTTTCAATTAGAAAATAAGTTACATTTGTTACTTCATTTCCAATAACATAATTTTAATTAAACAGGTTTATTTTTTTATTCTCTCGCGTATGTGTTACTCTTCTCTACCCCCATCCATTTTGCCCCATGTCCTCTCTTCCCTTCCATAGCTTCTACTGCGGCCTGGTAAGTGTGAGAGGGAGTTCACGGAGGTAGAACTAGGGGACCCAAAACAAACCGCTCCGAGATACTATGTTCCTCAGTTTCTGACTATTCTTAATTCCGCTGAATGCTAGAAACTTGACTAGTATTGTAAAAATACTACGCCACATGTAGTCCGTCTGTATGTGGTCACTTGCTTTGTTGGTTTTTCCTTCGCTCAGAGATATATTTAAGATCTCATATGCTTATTTAAATGAATCCTCCTGCACTCCTACACTAGACAAGTGACAAATCAACGAGAGTTGGGATTCGATGTGATGTATATTTATGAAATCTTCATACAAGATTCTCAAGCAGCGGGAAGAGATGAAATCAATCTGTCGCTTCCAAGCCAGCCTACACTCTGTCGTCGCTTCACTATCGCAATCCGCGCGAGGTTCCGCCTATCACGAGGTGGGGCAATCTAACTCTGGACGGCTTATTTTCTATTACGTGGGAGTTTATGAATCTAAAAGAAGGACGGATGATGGGAATTTACGATTAACGAAGATATGTTTGGTCAGATTCATATATATATTTTTAAATTTTGCAGATAGAGTAGACAAAAATGCTTGATATTTCAAACCTGAACATAGAAACTCACGGAAATGATGTAATCGCTCTAGATATACAGGGAAGATAACTTTGCCTGCTTCGCCATAGGCATTCAATAAAATTGCTAGGCAAATTACGAAAAGGGGGAAAATTGCCTAACGTCTGAAATTTCAGGTAATGTATGAAATGCCTAGACACAATGCCTGATTTCTTACTTTGCCGGTATCATATATACTACACACAGTTATAGCTATCCATTTTTTTATTTGGGAAAATCGATTTTGGGGGCTATAGGGAAAAGCCATGCTGGTTGGCTACCCTAAAAACTATCATCTCAGTATAATATACGTTCCACCACTCATAAACTATTTGCATTCATAATTCTTTGATTTGAAGAAAATTTGTCCGTCACAGTAACAATGTTAACAGTCTAAGGAAAATTCGCAGAAATTCAGGTGGTTGGCTTTTCTTTTAAAAACTGGAAAAAAACTGTTGAAATATGTTCATCAAAAAATTGCAGTATTTCTGGATTTTTCCTAATGTTACGTCGAACATTAGGAAAAACGTTTCCTATGAAACGTCGAACTGTCATAATAAAAAACAATTACAAAATTTACTTTTTGGTTTTGTTTTTTTACCATCAATTGGTCGAGAAGCCAACTAATTATTGTTTTCATTTTTCCTAATGTTTGAAATGTCCAACTAAACGTCTAATTCTGATGGATCTAATAAAGTGGCATAAACGGGTGCCATAAAAAACCACATCAAAGACAGCAGTCTCAGAAAAAAAAAAATTATAATCGTGTTTAATTATATAAATCACAAAGTCCTAGAGCCGTGGGAGGTGAAATCGAACCGCAATACTCCTGTAGTAACTGGCGGTTAGCAAAATGGACCGCAACTCTAACCGCTGAACTACAACGGCACCTTAATTAATACAACTACCCTTCTCCCGCCGTAACACCTCCAAGAGATGTAACACTATCAAATATACCAAAGCGAGGCTACCTAATACTGTGGTCTAATTGCTGTCTGGCTGCCAACCTTTGAAAATAGATGAGAGAGTTTTCCCCGTAGACAAATGGACATGGAAGATATAAATTTTAATTGGACTTCATAATTATTACAAATTAAAAATTAGTAAATTAATGTATTAATTAACAAAACAATTAAATTACATAATTGTACACTAAACAGCACTAGAAGTGAAGGTGTGAAATGCGGGTGAATGTTAGGATAATCAGAAATTTAGAATTATCATGTGGACCATCCCACATTTGACACTTCACTTCTACACTGTGATTGGTTAATATAGTTTAGAATTTTTTTACTAATTTTCCCTCCTTAGGAATTTTATAAATGATCAAATTGTGCAATAAACTTTGGTGCAAACTATTAGAACACACACATAAATACAGATCATTTTTTGAAATCACTTTTTTGGACTCAGTGGACTTCAACACGTGTATTTCCGGTGCAAACTCAATTTCGAAAATCTGGCAGTACGATCGCAATACTTCTTTTTACTATTAATTAGTAAGAGAAAGCAATTTAGTAATAAGTAGCAATAAGTAATACTATTAATTACTAAGGAGTCACAAGAGCCTTGAAGGCACACACTAGTTAGAGTACACTCTTCAATCCTGATAAAGTACGTACAATGCTGTTTGCTCCTCTTCCTGACAAAACCTAAAATAGGTTATCCGTTGTCAGGGCTCATGGATGCATGTTCTTGGTAAGTCTACAATGGCCTGTGAGGAGGTACAGCATGGTCGCATGGCCTTGTTGAAGTAGCCGTGCAGTAAGCCTGGGCGAATTAATAAACTTTTTCGTCTTCCTCTGGCCAACACTATATACTTGCACGTTGATGTACTCGACGACGAAATTTATATTCGTATTTTTTCGACAAAAATCGGCTGTAGTTCCTTCAGTTACCGAGTTGCAGGAAATGTTGGTCGACCTGTAGTTCTTTTGAAAAACTTCACTAAATTCGCACTTCCGTGTGAACGAAATATTAGTGCCTTAAAGCGGCGGTGATATCAAATTTAAGTTACTGCGATTTTTCGTTTTTGAAATATTTTATATTCACACTTTCCATTCACTAAACATAACTGTTTCATCCAAGAAGATGTGGTAGATGTGTGATGGAGAGAATTAGGAATGTGAAGAAATAAACTAGTAGATGTACTGAACACTGACATCATGAATAGAAACACAAACTGCGAGGACTTAGACTGTTGAATGAGTTTTGACAATAAAGATAGCGAGAGAATAATAAGAGAGAGACAGACTGACCAAGAATAGAAAGTAGAATGATGCTGACTGACTGGTGTCGATAACTGTTCTGAACTATTCTCTCCGGGCTAGCTTGCCTGACTTGTATATCTATAGGATTCTACCTCCCTAGTTTGGCCTAACTAGGGAGTAACTAATGTTTGATTCTTCTTTCTTCGGAACCTACGAATCTTTGATGATTCGGATTCCATTACAGAAGAATAGAAAACATATTGTACTTCCTTTAAAAAATTGATTTCACGATCGCAATATTTTGTATTAGAGCAGTGAGAGAACCAAAAAAAAAAAAACAAACGAAAAGATGTAGTGGTAAACCTGGGTGACCTTTGTGACCTTCAACCTTGTTTACAGACTTTATATTAGTATTTAATAAAATATAAAACAACAGAGGGAGAGTGAGAGATATGATATACAAGCAGACATACATACATATAGTTATGTTGACAGCTGACCAGCTGACACTGCACCTCCAAGTTACACACACCATAGTAATATATCCAACTGTATATTTACTGTTATCTCATGAATCATGACATATTGGAATATAGCTGCTGCACGTTAAGATTGTTTAAATAAACACGCTCACATCAGACAACCACCAGTGGTGGGGAGTTGCGTAAAATGTTTTATTTTTTTAATAAAATAAAATAAAAAACGGACAAATATACAAACAGCACAATATTTTGTTAGATGTTTTATTTACAGACGACAAACCAAAAATCTCTTTCACTGTACGAAGCAAAAATGTTGAATATATTTTTTTCTTGGGTTGGCACCTCTGGTATTATTTTACTACTTTCTCTTACTGCTGGTAATAAAGAGGAAGCATTGGATCGCGTCAATTTTTCGAGATTGGGTTTTTGCCGGAAATACATGTTTTGAGGTCCCTTGAGTGCGCAAAAAAATGGTTTTAGCAAATGGTATATATATATATATATATATAAAATATAAGTTCGTATTCGTTGATTGTGTGTTAAACAACTTTATTTCAAAGAATTACATAAACAGGCTGTACCACAACTATCTAATGTCTAATGTTTTCTTACAAGTGTTGTATTTATATGAAATAGTAATTTGCTTGTGTTTGCAGTTTTAATACAACAGTAATATAAGAGAGAGTTCATGTAACTCTCCCTTAAAAGGGGGCTCTATTTGTGGAGCTACCTACATCTTCTAATTCAATATTTCTCTTTTTACAATGTTTTTCTCGTATAGTTTAAATTTCCTTAATTCGTTTTATGTGTGTTAAGTGTGTTTTTACAAAGTTCAGTTGAATTAAATTTATAGAGGAGCCTGTGCCTAGTAATATTTAGTAATTTTGTATTTTAATTTAGGGAAGTTTGGAATTACAGATAATATTAAAAATTGTATGTCTAGGGACTAAGTGTTCTTGTCTGGAGGCCTGTTCAGCTCAAAAAAATGGTTGTTAAAATTTTGTTCTAGTTCATTATCTAAGATTTGTGGATCATAGCCTTGTGGACGAGTATCCCTTCGCTATCGTATTCCTTCCGCTATCCATCTTGTCGGTTGGTTAGTGAAATTTTTAGTGAAATAATTATTTGGTTTCATTCTTTGTTTGGTCGATGTGGACATCTGTGTTGGTTTATCGTTTGAGTTTAGTGGTTGGAATCTTGGGTTTTTAATAAGGTTTGCCGGTCCTGTGGAGATCTTTCAAAGAATTCCATAAGGTATTGATTCTGTTCCACAAATTTGGTGCTCCACAAATTCAGTTCTCAATTTTTGAATGGGATTGTAATGTTCTTTTGAGTATTGGAAATCGTTTCTTGAAAGAATATCTAATTCGTTTAGTGTTTGAGGGTTACGAGTTGCCAGGTTGTTTCTGACCAGAAAGACGAAATAGAGAGGAGCCAGGATGAAATGAAAGCAGAAATAAAAAAGGAGATAAATAAGGTTCAAGAAGAAATAGACCAGGTCCAAGAGGAGTTAAAATCCGAAATGGAGAGGAAGATAGACGAGGTAGAGCAGTACATAAGCCGCCGGCTGGAGAGCACAGAGACTGGCTTGCCAAAGGTTGGAGTTGGAGCCACTCCAACGGCAGACATACAGGAAAATGAAGGCCCCCGAGTGGCGTTCAGAGCTCTTGCGCAAATCAAGCCGCCAGCTTATGACGGAGCAAACGGCTTATAAACATGGGCAAACTATTTGATACAATTTAATGCTGCCGCTTCCGAAAATGGATGGAGCGAAAAAGAGAAAGCAACATCACTGATTATCTCGTTGCGGGGTAAAGCGCTGGACATCCTCCAGAGCATTCCGGAGGATCACCGAGGAGATTTTGCCCATTTGAGCATTGAGACGAGGTTCGGCGACAAGCATATGCAGGAGCTTTACTGGACGCAGTTCAAAACATGGCGCCAACAACCGGGAGAAACACTCCAACAGTTTAGTGCCGACATCTCCCGCTTCGTTCGAATGGCGTTCCCCGGCCTAGATGACTATCTTTTGGAAGGATTTGTTGCGGATGCCTTCGCCGACGGCCTAAAGGACCCCGAATTAAAACAGGCTATCAAGTTGGCCAGACCAAGGACGATCGGGGAGGCGCTGGCAAGAGCTTTAGAATTTGAGGCTGTAAAAAAGAGCATCCAGAAGGAACCAGTTCGAGTAAGGCAGACTTATGTGAAGCCATCTGTCGCTCCAAGTGCTAGTAAAGTGTAGGGGAAAATTGAAGACATTGTGGAGCGGTTTGTAGAGGGTCTGGTTCGGGAACTGGTGCCCTCCAACGCAAATACTAAACAGTCTATAATGTTTTAACTGCCAGGAATTTGGACATTTCAAGAGAGAGTGCAAACGCCCTCCTACCAAGAAACAGAAAAAGGGCGAAGATAATCAGCTAAAACGACGAGTAGCCGGCTTTGGAGGGCGGAAGCCGGCTCGTCTCTCTTATGCCCCAGCACATTTAAAGGTTTCACAGCGGAAATGCGACGGCAATGGCCTATTATTGGAAGGGAAGGTTGCGGGTAAAGTCTGCCAGATGGTCCTAGACACCAGAGCCACCCACACTATCCTCAGGAAAGATTTTGATTGTCACAGATTGAAAGAAGAGAAAAAGGGTGAAGATGTTTTTGATGCATCGAAACATAAGGAAAATGAAAGGAAAAATGAAGAAACATACGATCGCATTAAGTTAAAAGATGACACGTACAATCGATTTAAGGACTATATTAGTAAAAAAGAATCGGATGATTTTGGTGAAAGGAAAAAGGATGGTGAAAAAGAACGAAGGAAAGAAAGACAGCACCAGTATATGCAACCATTAAAGGAGTGCACGGAAGAGAGATTGCAGCAATACCAATTCAAGATCATCCACCGGAAGGGGAGACTCCATGGCAATGCTGACGCTCTTTCAAGACGGCCTTGCAATACGGATTACAAGCACTGAAGCAAGATAGAACTGAAGGAGCAGGGACAATGCAAAAGAACCACGGCCTTATCACTAGAAGAATGGAGCCCTGAAGTGATTAGGGAAGAACAACTTAAGGATGAGGACATCGGACCAGTTCTCAAGTTTAAAGAAGATGGGTCAAGACCAGACTGGAAAGAATTGCATCAACCGGGATGTGAAATGCTACTGCGCACAATGGGATTCGCTTACCGTACCGAAGATGGCGTATTGCTGCGGATCTGGGAAAGCGCAGATGGCAAAGACAAAAGGAATCAGGTAATTCTACCTGCATCGAAGAGGGAAGAAGTGTTAGCGGAAGTGCACGGAGGCATTACTGGCGGCCATTTCGGAGTAAAGAAGACATTGGAAAAGTTGAGGCAGCGGTTCTATTGGGTAGGCTACCACCAGGATGTTGAAGATTGGTGCCGGCGATGCACGGAATGTGTAGCGAGCAAAGGACCCAGAAGTAGAACCCGTGGCGCTATGAGGCAGTACAATGTTGGAGCACCGTTCGAAAGAATAGCTATCGATATAGCCGGCCCCTTCCCAAAATCTAAAAGGGGAAATCGCTATATACTAGTTGCGACGGACTACTTTAGCAAGTGAACGTGCTTTGCCAACCCAGGACGCATCAGCTGTGGCCGAAGCTCTAGTAAATAACCTGTTCAGCCGTTTCGGGACTCCGGTGGAATTACATTCCGATCAAGGGAGAAACTTTGAGTCACAGGTTTTCAAGGCGGTCTGCGAGATTCTTGGCACCAGGAAGACGAGGACAACGCCGCTTCCCCTCAGTCTGACGGCATGGTGGAGCGATTTATCAAGACTCTAGGAAGCCATTTAAGGCTTTTGGTGAATGAACGCCAGGACGACTGGGACGAACACATACTTGTAATAATGATGGCGTACCGTTCGGCGTCCATGAGACCACGGGCCGCACACCAGCCAGCGTTGAGCTTGAAGAGAACTTCGGCTACCCAGTGACTATTTATTTGGCAGCCCAGAAGAGGAGGAAATGGACGTGGACAACTATGCAGATGAGCTTCGTCGCAGATTAAGGACCATCCATGGAAAGGTGCGCGACAAGATGGTGTTGGAAAGTGACGGGATGAAAACGCGGTACGATCTACGGGTCAGCAGAAGGACCGTCCAGGAAGGCGAGAAGGTATGGCTTTATAATCCGGTACGGAAGAAGGGAAGGTCCCCAAAACTCCAAAACGATTGGGAAGGACCTTACACAATCATATCAAGGCTCAGCGACCTGGTGTACCGAATCCAACGGACGCCCAGATCCAAAATGAAGGTCGTACATCTGGACCGGTTACTGCCTTACGTCACCAGCGAAGTTTCTGTTCGGGACGAACAGATCTGAGAGAGGAGCAGTGTAACGCAGCCAGTGGTGCCTCTAGGAGAGAAGGCAGGTACCTAAGGTTCTCCTAGTGGCGGCGCTCTAGTTCTCTCTAGAAAAATCGAGGAAGTTCTAGAACATTCCCCACCGGTATAATAGTGTGACCACAGAGAGTTGAGAGAGTTTCCAGGTACAAACGAAGTCACTAGTTTGTGAAAAGTGAACTTCTATGGTTTAAACTGTGAAGTAATTATTATTAAGTGTTGTATTTATTGTGTGTAACAATAAATTGGTGTTTTCTTTATTGAAGTTTAGAGTATTTTATCTATACGAATCTACTTAATACTAGTTGCAGTAGCTAGTTTAGAGGGAAAAACGTTACAATATATATAAAACACTAAGAAATTGCAGAAAGCTCAAACTTGGTATTCCTTTAGGTACTTCTACCGCAACTGACACAATCCACCAACCGGAAGAGCGAATTACTGAATGATTTGTTTTTCAGTTTTTTGCGTTTTTCTCGAAAATCGCTCCAATAACTTCGTTAAAAACCTTTAGAAATAAATATTATCACTTTTATTTGAAACATTTTCAAAGGAATATTGATTGTTTTGGGAGGGTTCTGGGGGAACAGTAGCGCTATGCTTTCCTCTAAGGTATCATTCGCCCCAATGTATATTCTATCACTTATATAATATTAATGTACATTAAAAGCATTGATGGAATTCTAAATTTGGAGAAAATAGGTTGACCGGAAGTGCGCCTTTACGGAATAATTTTTCAAGTAATTTTCTTGAAAGCGGCTACAATGTAATCTTCTTCTTCAATTGGTATGACAGCTGCTCATGTATTAATTTTATTTGAAACATTTTTCCGAAAAAAATTGACTTTAGAGCGATTTCAGGAATCTGACAGTTTAAATATAAATGGGTATCAGCTTTGCTGGTTTTGACCTAGAACGCTGCACATAAGATCTTCCAGGTATACAAGATATGTATGTATAATTTTAAAGTGAAATTTGTAGATTAAATTGTCTTTATTGGGAGCAGCAGAAAGTCGTGTGAATATTTCGCACTAAATTTGTTTTATTATTAGCATCAGTTTCACAAGTGTCCAACAGTTCGTCTAATGTACTGGCTAGTGTACAGAATCTTTATGTCTGTTGATTATCTGTTTCTGGACAATACCATCATGGAACTATACAAACTAATATAACAGGATTACTAACTTACAGGCTAGAAAGTGGTGACTTGCTCGTGAGCGATATTTCTAATTTCTCTTAATGGTCTATGAGGAAGTATTGCGAGGGTGTTCTATATCCGAAACTGAATTTTCATTGGAAAACTCTTTCTAGCGAACGGTCTGAGAACAAATATCTCAAAAAGCGGAAATTTACAGGAAGGAAGCTAACCTTTTCAACCGAGGTCTGTTTGTCTGGAACTTATTGAATTGTTACCAGTAATTATAATTGTATTAACTATAGTAAGAGATAGATTTTTCCTTTTTCTTTTTTTAATATCCAGGTCTTCATTTCGCTACCTTCTAAGAGCAAAAACTTGTGCTTCTGCTTAAGAAGTCATTAGCCGCAGTTTCCTTGTTTGGAACCTATGTGATGTCTATAGATGTTTGTGAGTCAGTGATGTTTCTGTTAACGTCTATTGAGGCTAGCATTATTCGTCGGCGTAAATAGTTAAAGTAACAGTAGAGGCTGAACGGTATAGGACTGATGATTGGTTCCAGAAGTAGTCCAATGAGAATTTGGAGTCCATTACTGTAAGTGCTGTTGGGTCTATACCCTGAATTTTTCTATTTTAATATAGTTTGAATAATGACTTCTAGGCCTGGATGCCAATGTCGCAGCTACATCAAGAAATAGCGCTGCAACTTATTTTCTTTATTCAAAATTATGTACAATATGTTGTGAGGCTCTCCTAATTTGATTTATTGGTGAGTATTTTGGTCTGAATCCGAAGTGATGGGTGTTATTGTGTCAGTCAAGTGTCTTTGACTGTCGTGTTTTAATTTGATTTTAAATATTGTTTAAATTGAATTTGATTTAATTTTCCAATCAAATACAAATTACAGTGTTAATCAGATAGGTTGGAAGATGAAGTGTTGAAAGCGGATATGAACGTGATCACCAGCTGGTTGTAATTATGTTACAATTAATTTCCAACAAGTAGAGAAAGTTCTAGACGATTTTCACAAGATTCGCTTTTCTTCGCCGCCTCCACGCTTACTAATATCCTGTCTATTGAAGATTTATTCATTAGACCCTTCTTGGGGAGGGTATTGCTAATGAAATCGTAAGAAACGGGTCAGTTCCTTTTTAGTTGGGCCCAGTATTTCAAGATTAGATTCAATATGTACATCTATAATATACGCTGAATATTCTTTGACATTATCTTTGAATAAATATATCAGCTGATAGAGTGCAAGAATTTAGTGATTTCAAATGGGTGGCCAGTTTCATTCGTGATTCATTTCAGTATTGCTCTGAACAATTTTATATTGAAGGGCAAATTTTCTTTAAACTCAGAAATCAACTTGGCAGATAAAGAAGTGATTACATTGTAGTCCAATAGAGCGCACCAATAACGCTGAACTAACTGTATATAACATTTGAAATTTAACGCCACTCATTCTGCAGACTTAATTTTTGTTGAAAAATGTTATAGATAAAATTGATAGGTAATTAGGTGTATAGCTGGTATATCAAGTTTGAAGAAGTCGCTGAAACTTTCGCAGAAAACGCGGAAAATTAAAAAAAAAATTCCTTTAGTTGTAGTTTGGTTTGATGCATTTTGAGCGAAACCTTCCTGTCAGTTGCGGTGGGGAACCTTAAACAGTGTACATCAAGTTTGAGCTTCCTATGTTTTCTCCAGAAATACATATTTAAAACTCTTTCAATTTCAAGGAATTGTCCCTGTATATAGGGAGTACAATTATAGCATATATATCTTTCCAAAGAAAACTCTATTTCAGAAATTTGACACGTTCGTAATGCTTCCTTCTTAAGAAGTAAGAACAAGTTATAATAAATAAAATTAAAAAGTTAATGGTGCTTGGTTTTATTGTTGTCAAAGTCAAGTTTACTAAGTACACAAAGTTGTAATTAGCTGAATCACAAAGTTGAACTTTAATTTCAGTGTTTAGCTGTTTTGCTCTTTGTTTGTCCGTCTGTTTGGCAAGTTCACAAAGTCTGTTCTCCATGTCGACTTCAGACCTTCCCCCCATAACACAGAGAGAGATCACTCTAGTGCCTGAGCTTGTACTCAGTATTTAAAGTTGAAAATTATATTAAAGATAACACACCATAGATTTACAGACTTCAGCCTGACTTTGAAATGTTCTTGTTCTGCCAGACGTCTATCTCTGGCGCTGTGATAATTTATTTTAAAACTTGAAACAGTTTATACAGCTCGCTCTAAGCTGGTGAAGACTTCAAAGCCCTGGAGCTTCAGAAAAAAAATTATGGTTTGAAACACTCACATGACTTTCATTTAGTATTTTGTAATTCGTGCAAAAATGATTGTCAAATTTTCTACAAACTTGCAATTTTTACTAAAATACGTTGGAAACATTAAGTTGAGACCGGTCAGTGGTTTGCTATAAACCGACATTTCGCCCATACATCAATGAGCTTCTTCAGGTACTTATCACCTTGAATGCTAATGGAGCACTGGTAGACCAGTGACAGGGGCCCGTCCTGGGCTGGCCTTAATTTTCCTTTCCATGGCCACGGTTGCTGGCAGACGACGAGTTCTAAATCTCACATCCTATTTGCCCTCCTGCCAAAATAGTAGCCTTATTTTATTCCAGGAAACCGTTAATCGTTTTCCCCATTTGCTTACTCTCTCCTTTTGCTGAATAGAGCACTTGTAGAACATTCGTCTAATCTGGTATGCGATAAATTTGTAGGACACCAATGTCCTGACACCCAAGTAAACGTAAACAATTATTATTAAGAACGTATCTTAAAAGAGGCAGTGGAAATTGAGAAAGAAGAAAACTGTTTAAATTGAGACGATAGAGTCCATCGACAGAGCTATACAGCTATACCGTTAATCGTCAGAACTATCAGAACATGGCTGCCCCTGAAGTTTTCGTACTTCTACTCAGGCCACTGATGTGGTCTAAATTAATGAGTTTTGGCTTGAGTGGTAAACTGTTTAGACTAATTCGTAAATTATACTCTTTGGCTACAGTGAGAATTAAATCAGATTCTACTGTGACTTCAGCGTTTAATATCTCTAAAGGAATTATTCATGGTAAAATATAAGTTCTTTATTATTCAACCTATTCATATGCGATATAAGTAGCTTTTCAAGATTGATGGTGCACTTGGCATTGAATATATGGATCTGATGAGATAGGTATTCTTAGCCTCGCCGACGATCTACTAATATTAGCAGAATTTTATACGGATATCACACAAAAATTAGATTTATTGCAATTATATTGTAAAAATAACAGCCAAAGTAAATGTTAAAAAAACAAAAATTTTGAAACTAGGTCATGGCCGTGAGCCCAAAAACAAAGTAAATTTTACTATGGCAGTGAAACTATAGAAATTGTCAAGGAATTTGAATATTTAGATATAACTTTCAGTAGATCAGGACTAGTCAATGAAGCAAGTAAAAGAGCAATAGCAAAAGCAAACGTAGCTGTAGGAAGTGTGATTGGAATCCTCTCTCATGGTAACTCCAAAAGTTGGCAATGGAAAATCTACTTGTATCAAAGCTTAGTGAAAAATTGTTTACTCTACTGTGCCCCGTTTGGAGTCTAAGACATCAAGCAGAAAGAATTCAAGTAAATTTTTTCGAACGCCTATTATGTCTGCCCAGAGGTACTCCTCCTAATCATTTAATACTCTGGAAAGTGAACAAATTCATTTAAAATTCCAAATTCTAAATCAAACGTTAGGCTGGGTACACAAAATTTCCTAATTATCTCTGAAATAAGATTGTCGGGGCCTTATATTTATAAATTTGAAATAAACACGAAATATATATAATACACCTATAATACTTGCTCTATATGCAATCATATACCCATAACCGGAGACTTTGATCCTTATATTTATAAATTGTCCCGCATATGAAGCATCAAGCAGCCACTTCACATTGTAAAAACAAATAATCCCAATGTAGAACTTTTATCATTAATCAATAATTTCAGCAACAGAAATATGTTTGGAATTTATAATTATTTGAAAAATATATTTAAATTGTGATCCTCTCTTTTGGATAACTAGTAAATTCTAAATTTCAGTATATTACGAGAAATTAATTGTAACTTAGCAGTTCCTTTTGTATATATTCCTTTGGTAGGTAAAACAGTGAATAATTAAGGTAGTTTATTTATATAGTGTATATTCCTTTTATACATAAAACAGTTTATTCTGTATTAATATTTTTGCCACAACTTTGTGTGGATATCTGCAATAGATGTATATGTAAAAACTATTAAATTTTACTTACAATATTATTGTTATAGGTATATTTCTGTTTATTTTTTGATTTATTGTGACTGTTCAAACTTATATTTAGAGAATGTTTGTTTTATTACATTAATATGTACTGTTTATATTTCATTTGTACTATTTGTGCTGATATTCTGTTATAAACTACTGAATTCATTGTAACAGGTTTTGTACTTGATTCAAAAATAAATAATAATAATACTTCTACTGAAGCCACTTGAGTAAAAATGGAAAATGGACAAATTGTGTGTGTGTATGTGTGAGTGAACAAAATATTTCAAAATTGAAAAATCCAGGTTGCTTAAATTGAACATTACGTTCAAGTATTCCCGTTGGAGCTGAAACAAGGTTCCAGTCCAAATCCTTCAAATGAAAATGTGGTTTCGTTGAATTTTCCTTTTCTTTAATTTTTGTTAGAATGTTCTTCAATTTGTGCACACTAACCACACATATTTATCTTAGCACTTTTATCTGCAACATTTTTAAAAAAAAAAAATTAAATTTTTGGGTTTAGTTAAATTTCGGGTTTCTAGTATAATGCCTTCACAAGTATATTCCACCTGGCGGGAGATAAAGGGAACTAAACATTTAGTAATAATTCCGACTTTTAAGCAGATTTGTCCGTTGAAGATGAGAATTACATTCGTGGAGACTTAAATTTTTCCTTATTTTTGTTTTGAATATAAAGGTAACTCCACGTAATCCTGGGTCATGGTTAATTAAGACAATGACCACCCCATCACCTATTTATGTTTAAGAATTAGAGATGTTTCCGTGTTCATTTTTTGATAAGTGGCCGCAACTTGTTTTTTTGCTCCCTAGCCGCCCTGGCCGCTAATTTCAATATTTTCTGACGTCATCATGATGATCTATGAAGACGCTGTTCTGTAACAGCTAATATCACCAGATACAAGTATTATCATTGCTTAATCGATGTGGTTTATCGATATATTTGAATAAAATAATGCATGATAATAAGTTTGTCAATGATTGTTTGAATAGAAATTAGATTGATATGAAAGGAATGTTTTACTGTATTCAATAGCTGAATGGGTAATAGGCACAGAGAAATCTACTGCCCCTCTACTAACACCCAAAGCAGTTACATTCCTTTGTAAATAAGTTAACGTTAAATAGAAAACCGTTTCCATAGAGATAATTAAATTTTAATTTCCAATTTGTCTCTGACTGTGTTCTGTTCATTCAATTTAAGGATGGTTTTGCTGGTTTATTGTTTTCTAATAATTTTATTTCAGATAATGGGAAGGTGTCTTCAATAATAAATAACTAGCCAAGGGGTGGGGGGCACCTTTAATTAAATAACAAACAGCTTGATTGTGCTGTTTATTAAAATCAGTTGTTGTGATGGATGGTTGTGATGCAAAGGAAGCTGTTTCAGAAGAAATTTGATTAGCTGTTGTCTGCCATGTTTCGTAATAACTACTTTCAAAACTGGAAATATTGAGAGATTAAATCTGTAATAACTGTTACAAGAGGAAGCATTAAGAACGTATCAGACTTACCGGTAATCAATTTTTAAGAACACTTGATTGGTTTTTAGAAATTGGTCTTGTGTGTGTGTGTGGCCATTTCAATATACAAGTCCATCACTTATTTAATATTGAGAACTAAAATGTTTGTTAAAATTTCCATTTTAATTTAATCCGGTCATTATGGTGTCCTGACGGGATTAGGAGTTATCCAGTTGGTAGTTGCTAATTGCAAGCTATCGCATTAATGATTAATGGTGATTAAGTTCAGTGAATGTAGCAATCCAGCAATTAGTGGATGTTTTTTGGGCACTTGTGTTTACTTTGCAAACAAATAACCACGGGTAGATTAGTGATAAAACTCCTTGTTTTTACAATAATTTTTACTTACTCTTTCTCCTTGTAAGAGCAACTATCGCGATCGAGCCAGATTATCACTAGAATTACATGTTTTGAGGTTGCCTGAGTAAAGCGTGTGTCAACAGAATATCCCAATAATGAAAAATCTTAATATTCCGTTTAGGAACTACAATGCATTTGCCATGAAGTTTCGGGCAAAATTCCTCAACCGGAAGTGCAGCTTTACTGAATGTTTTTTCCTTCTGTTGTTTCCGATTTTCTTGAAAATGGATCTTACGATTTTCTATACTGCCTACACACATACCTATCACTTTTCTTTGAAACATTCAGGTAAACCTCATTTCAGGTGAACCTTAAATAACAACAACTACAACCTCCCACCATCCATATTTATATCAATACTGAGGCGGCCTAATTGTTTAATTGTCTTGATTCGGGGCCAAATGTAAGATAAGTTGTCGAGTCAAAGATTGATTGATCCATGGAAGATTAGACTGCTAGTGTGTTAAGGTTTCAGGCGAAACTGAAATACAGTACGTGTGATCGTGTGATAGTGTGAGCGAGTAATATTAAAACGCTCTCCACGATTATTTGCTGATTGATCGCTGTTTTGTATATAAAATACAACTAACACACAAACATACTAAAACTGACCTATTTTTTTCAAGTTGAATAAATCACAAAGTTTTCATATGAGGCTCTTTTATAAAGAATTGCCTTTTTTTTTGTTATGTGTTCTGTAGAAGAAACAAGAAGATTTTCTAGGAGAACGGAGACAGAGGGCCGGACCAACGTTGGCCCACTCGTTCAAATTTATTCCGCACGAATGATGATAAACAATGACGTAATAATTGGCGAAACATGGGCATACCGGGTCCCGTCCCCCTTTAAAAGAAATATAGAATATTCAATTTTTTCCTTCAATATCTGTTTCTATGTCTTCGCTATCCATATCTACAAGCTTTTTATTTAAATAATAATAACAATATCGACTCTTTTGTTATCGGAGCGCACAATACCATGTTTATATGCATGAGATGTTGACAATAGATTGGTTGCATGACAGTAGCGCTTCCACAATATAGCTACACTGCTACCATTTCTTTCATTTAATAACAAACAATAATAATAATGAGGTTTGAAACACTCACATGTCTTTCTCTTACTCCACCAGTTCTTACCATACTAATTAACAAATTTTCTTTGATCTTCGAATGTTTAGTAAGCGGAGTTTGCACTATATATAAATAAGGTGAATAATGCTTATGTACCTGAATGTATTTTATACGCAACCCTGTGTTTCTCAATCCCTTGGCAAAGCTTGTAATAGCAGTTTAAATTAAGGCTTAACTCACGGTACCCCAACAATCTCCTTAACTCACGGTACCCAACAATCTCCTTAACTCACGGTACCCCAACAATCTCCTTAACTCATGGTACCCAACAATCTTCTTAACTCACGGTACCCAACAATCTCCTTAAAATACATTTTTCCGGGAAAATGTTTCAAGTAAAAATGATATGTACAATTCGTACTTATTGGTTTGCAGCAACCATTGCGCGTTTAAAGAAAGTTGAAGTAAAGTGGCCGTTTACATCAACCGATTTTTATCTTATGTTGAATTCTAACCTGCTCTGAATGTAACTCAATATTACATAGGAGGTAGGGAATCCTTGGAACTTTCAAAGTAATCACACTTCTTAGAAAAATGTTTTTCCTACAAAGTGAAGAAATTTGTTTGTAGTATAAAGAAAATATTGGAATTATTTTTGGGAAAATCGGGAAAGCCTGGAGAAACAAAACTGCTGTGAAACACTCACACCACTTTCTCTCATTACAATTTAAATAATTATAATTCACTAATTCGCCTCACTTATTACTTTCCCTTACTCCTCTGATTTTCAAAATTGAGTTTTCACCGGAAATACCTGTTTCTGGGACTAGTAAAGACGAAAAACTGTTTTTAGCGAATGCGAATGACGAAAAATTTTATAGGTACACTATCTGAGGCATTAACAAAAAGCGGAATGAGAGTAGTTCGAGAAGGAAGCAATTCTATGGTAAGAATCAACAAAGCTTGATTCAACGGTGACTGTTTCCGTTTAAAAAAACAAGTTAAACAAAATTATAAATGTTGCCAGAAATCTAATTACAAAAAAGACAGTGTTGTCAACTACTTGCTAGCGAAAAAATCGTACAAAAAAACTGTTTAGGCTGCAAAAGTTAATTATTTCCAAACAAACAGAAATTAAGAGACGTAAAAAACGGTAAAGAATTTTGGTCTGTTATTAATAGTTTAAAAAATAGAACAATTTCAAAAAAATGCCCTATCGAAATAAAACTTTGGGAAGAATTTCTTGAAAGAACTTACAATGCGAAATCACTAACTATATATTCGCGCACGTTTAGTGCCCACCCTTTCTTGGATAAAGAGTTAAGTTTGGAAGAGTTAATAAGTAGCATAGATAGTTCCAAAATTAATAAATCGCCTGGTAATGACGGCATCACAGACGAATGTTTCAAATTGCTTCCTCCAAATTGGTTACACTACCTGTTAAACGTTTATAAAACGATATGGGAAGAAGAAAAAATTCCAGAAACCTGGGGTAAAATTAAGTTAAGAATGATATACAAAAAGGAAGACGCCCTTAATCCAGCCAATTACAGAGGTATTGCTCTCATTAACAATATTGTCAAAATTTTCACAAGAATTTTATCCAGGCGATTAAATGATTGGGTTGAAAGTGGTAGCATACTTCCCGAAGAACAAATGGGGTTTCGTCAAGAAAGAGGCTGCAGAGATGGAGTATTCTCCTTATCCGCTTTAGTTAATCTAAATCTGCGATTCAAAAGAGCAAAAGTTTACGGTATCTTTGTTGACCTGCAAAGGGCATTTGATTCTTTATCGCATGCTAAATTATGGGAAAAATTAAATAAAGTTGGTATTTACGGCAAAATTGTTAATATTATGAAAGATATTTATAATAAAGCAACTATATTTATTGAAAGTGATGGAAAGGAAACAAAAGAGTTTAACGTCACAGAGGGAGTGCTCAAGGAGATAATCTGAGCCCTCTTTTGTTTTCTATATACATCTCCAATATAGTAGACCTCTTTAGAGATCACGGTGCAATAGGTGTGAGCATAAATGAAAAAGACGAGGTGCTCATGCTTTTATACGCGGACGATATAGTACTCCTGGGGCATTGTTGGAAGGCTGTGCAGTTTAAATTAGATCTTCTTAGTAAATACTGTGAACAGAACTTATTGAAGTTTAACGTAGCTAAAACAAAAATATTATATTTTATAAAGGTGGAAAACCAGGTAAACAAAAGAAATTTGTTTTTAATAAAGAGCAAATAGAAATTGTTAATGAATTCAAGTACCTTGGTATTACTTTTGGGTCAAGCGGTAAGTTTCGAAAAGCGGCTGAACACAGTAACTCATTAGGAATAGCGGCAGCTACAAAAGTAAAGCATTTGTTGTCTAGAGGGAAATCGGATTCATGGGAAGCCAAGGAAGTTCTGTTTGATTCAATGGTTAGCAGCGTCCTTTTGTATTGTGGTGAAATTTGGTCCGTCCCATACGGGGAAATGCTCGAAAGAGTACAAGTAAAGTTTTTTAAATCTCTCTTGCAACTCCCGAACTCAACACCAGACGCCTTGCTGAGACATGAGACTAATATAACACACCTTGATTTCCAAATTTTTAAAAGAATGATCGGTTGGTGGACGGCTCTGCTTAAGATGAAAAGCGATCGTAAACCTAAATTATGTTTTAACAGACTTGTTGCCTTAGTAAATTCTTCCCAAATTTCTTTTAACTGGTGCGAGCATTTGAGAATCTCATTAGCGAAAATTGGTGCAATTAATTTGTGGGAGTCACAAGACTACAACGAAGTAAACATGAAGAAAAACAGCATAATTAGCGCTTTTAAATTGTATTTGGACAGCAAAGACATAGAAAAACTATATAATACAAGATATAATAGTTATATTAGATACATCAGTAATTATAATTGCAGAGAACACTATCTTTTAATAAATGCTCCACTAGAATATTTGAAAGTAATTTCCCAGATCCGTTTAGCAAGCGAAAAGTTTCCAAGAATTATAATAAAAAACAAAAAATATGAATTCCAGCCGAAAAGTAACTGTAAACTTTGTATTGATAATAAACCAGACTCTATTGTACATATGTTATTGTATTGTAAAACTTTTGCCATACATAGAGGAAATTTTTTTAGACACATTCAATCAAAAAATAATCAATCAGAAAATGATATAATAGAGAATATTTTTAAATGTACCACCTTATATAGATAGCATTAAAAACCTATATAATTATGTAAAAAAATATTTGGAAATAAGAGAAAATCTGAAACAATTTGTGTAAAACGATAATTATTGTAAAAATAAATTACGAACTCTTTGTTTTTGGATATAACTGTAATATTTTTATGTTAATTTTGTATGTAAAATTGTATGTTATCAAAAATCAGTAGGTGAAGATTATTATTTGTATGAACAGTTGATTCAAAGTTCTAGTTTGTTTAATTTTATTAAGTAACGTTTTGTCAACAAAATTATATCCAAGATATTTTTAGATATTTTATTTTGTTTTAACTTACAAAAAGGATTTTTTGTTATTTAATTATGGGAACTGAACCCTTGCTATAAAATTTGTAATTTTAAAAGCAATAAACAGAATTTGATTTGATTTGATACTCCTCTGATTTTCAAAATTGAGTTTTCACCGGAAATACCTGTTTCTGGGACTAGTAAAGACGAAAAACTGTTTTCAGCGAATGGTGTGTATGTGTTTTGATAGAATTTCCCAAAAACGAAAAGACGCAGGAAACTCAAACATGAGTTCCGTTTAGCCACCACCACCGTAACAGACTCAATATTTCGAGCAAAATCCATCAACCGGAATTGCGAGTTTATGAATGTTTTTCTTTTTCAGTTTTCGGAAACGGTTTCGACGATTTTTGAAACTCCGTATACCTACCACTTTTAATGAAATCTTTTCTCGGGAAAATTGAGTTTTCGGGGTTCTGGGGAGCTGTAGCGACGGACAGTCCATAAAAATGCAGTTGAATTTAGTTCAATACATCCAATTACGACGTGTCATTTTCATACCACTCTACCTTAAAACATTTCTCTATTGTAAAGTCCAGGCAGTCTGTATCACTTAATTACCGAAAAAGAAGGCAATACCAAAGAACTAAAACGGATTTAAACTTAAGAGAAGTAACACGGGAAGAATATTATCAATACAGAAATGAGTATAAAACAAAACTGTCTCAGCTGAACTAGATTCATGGAAATTATTTTGTAATAATACAAGTAAAAAGGACGCAAGGAACATAATTTACAAACTGGCAACAGATAAGTTGAAAAAAAAGGCAGGCCATCTCCACTGTTAAAAAGAAAGACAATAGTTATACTATAAAGATTTGAAAGAAACTTTACAAGTTCTGATGGAACATTTTTTCCCGTTCGTTAATCCTGATGATGATTCCCAGTATCATAAAGAATTGCGTAAAGAGGCAAATCTGTTTATTTGCACACATAATGACAAAACATTAACAGAATTGGAACTAAAAATGCGATTAATACTTTTAATCCCAAGAAAGGCCCTGGATTAGACGGAATCAATAGTGATATATTACGAGAAATAAATAACACAATTCCTAAATTCTTAATCACAGTTTATAGAAGAGGTATTTTTCCCAAACACTGGAAACAGGCAGAGGTAAAGTTGGTACTAAAGCCTGGAATGAGAAAGAAAATGGACCAGAGAGATTTCGGCCAATCAGTTTATTACCTCCTGGAGGAAAAGTACTTGAAAAGGTACTAATTAACAGAATCATGCATCATCTGTATGTAAACAACAAGTTTACAAGTGACAAGCAATATGGTTTTCGACTACAGACAGGTACAATCGATTATATTATGCAAGTCAAAAATTTCATCTCAAGCAACCTCACCAGTAATGAACAAGTCTTGCTATTGGATGTGGAAGGCGCTTTCAACTCGGCTTGGTGGCCAGAAATACTAAGACAATTGCGAGGTGTCCATTGCCCGAAAGTCTTTACAATCTGACTAGAAGCTATTTCACTGAAAGAGAAGCCATTATTAGAACGAAGAACATTTCTCATACAGTTAGAGTAGGCATTCACAAAAGGTTGTGGACAAGGATCAGCATGCGGACCTGGTTTTGGACCATACTCATGGATTCCTTGCTGAAGTTGGAACTCCCTTCAAACTGTGAAGCTGTGGCCTATGCAGACGATTATTTACTAATGATTCACGACCATAATTATATCGATTTACAAATAACGGCAAATACAATATTATCTAAGATAAATTGTTGGGCTCAAAGATGAAAAATCATATTCAATGGAACTCAGTCAAAAGTATTGTTTATTACAAGAAAAAGAAAGTAGAAAGAGATATCCATTTATATCGGTAAAGAAAAACTAGAAGTGGTTCAGCAACTGAAATATTTAGGAATTTACTTTAATCAACTGGAAAACCCATACATCATATATTACTGAGAAGTCATTGAAACTTGTGAATGCCCTTTCTAGATTTGCTAAGGTCTCGTGGGGATTGGGCATGAAGCTTTATATAATGGCCCAATTCTATCTTTGTTACATACGGAGCTACCGTTTGGATAGACGGTATAAACATTAAATCTAATTTACAGCTACTTGAGAGAGTACAACAATTCATAGCCATCAGAATAATTAAAGGATATCGAACAATTTCCTACAATGCAGCATGTTTATTAGCGAACGCAGTTCCGATAAACCTCAAAATTAACGAAATTAATAACATGTTTTTGATTTCGAAAGGATATTCAGTTGTAGGTATGGAGGGAATCGAAAATGATTTTCCTATCGGTTTTAAAACATGGATGGATCCGGAACACATTGTACAAATAGAATCATTTGATCCCAGCTAATATACCTTACAAAAGTATTATTCAATATCTGATGTATCTCTTAGTTGGCTGATCGGCCGGGGGTATCATAAGAAAAATACTAAAAAAAATGTTTAAAGTGTTTTTTATTAATGGCCCGACGTTTCGACAAACATTGTTTGTCTTCTTCAGGGGCTATCTATAAAGAAAAAATATACATAAGAATCGAGCTAGCATTAACAGAACAAAAACAAAAACAAAAATGTTGGAAAACTAAAAACAAATTACACAGGTAAATACAGATACTAGTATAGAAAAATTATGGAACTATTACAGACCTTGTAAATACAGAATTTGTGTGCTCTATTACATGTTCAATTATGACTGTGGTCTATGAGTGTACTACCAGTAGAGGTGGGAGGGGTGAAGTACCGTTAGGTATTGTTGGAGTGAAAGGACTAAGAAGCAGGACAAAAATAATGAACAAGTATATTTTTATTAAAAAAATATATATATATATAATTTTTAATTAAATTTGTTAATAAATTGGAATTTTAAGCTACTTGGAATATGGATCAGATTAATGGGAATAGTTTGGTAAATAGGAGGAAAAAAAAGGTGAATTAGCAGGGGAAAATATGTAGGGTGAAGGCGCTAAGGGCTGGGTGGATGGAACTATGTCTACTTAATGGAGTGGAGGATGTAGTTGTAGAGTGATGAGCTGACTTCTTTGTGGTTTATGGGATTGGGTTGTAGGTGGATATGTACTGATTCTGCTAGGAGGCGTTTTGTGTGATTAGGTTGAGTTGTTAAAATGGATGGGTTTTGCAGGTCAAAGGAATGATTTAGGGATAATGCATGTTTGGAAAGTGCTGTGCTGTCTATTTTTTTGGAGGTGATGTCATATTTGTGTTGTTTTAGTGTTTTATGTAAGTATTGTGAGCTCTCTCCTACATACGTGGCATTGCAAAGTGGTGTAGTGCATTTGATGTTGTATACCGTATGGGTTTTGTTGAGTTTAGGGATAGGGTCTTTTAGTTTGGTATATAGTTTGGAAAGTTTATTAGTGGTAGTGAAGCCTGTAATGAGATTGGGGATATGCTTTTTGAGGGATTTGTTTATTTTTTGGGAGAGAGAGTGGATTTGTATAAGAGATCTGTGGATAGGTACATTCGTGGTGTTGATGGAATTACTAGTGTGTGGTGTGTGAATGTTGGTGTCAATGCTTTTTTGACTATATTGTTTATGTAACCATTGGAGGACAGGATTTTTCTCGATTTTTTGATGTTTTCATTGTGGAAGGTGGGATGGGAGAGTGAAAGGGCACGGTTCACAATGTTTTTGCAGTGTGGACTTTTTGGTGGAAAGGGTGGTCAGATAAGTAGTGAAGAAGTCGTCCTGAGTAAGTCGGTTTCGTGTACCAGTTATAAGTTAAAGTGTTGTCTGGATTCCAGATTATGATCGTGTCGAGGAAGGGGAGGCTGTTGTTTTGTTCTCTTTCGATTGTGAATTGGAGCCTGCTGTGGTAAGTGTTAAAGTGGTGTAAGATTAGGGAAATGTCGTTGGGGTTGACGATGAGAAATAAGTCGTCCACATATTTAAATATATGTGAAACTGAGGTGTCAAGGATAGGGAGGACAGTGTCCAGAAGGTCGTTCATGATGATATTGGCCAGAGCAGGAGCTAGGCAATTGCCCATGGCCAAACCATCTTTTTGAAGATAAAAGCGGTTCTGGAAAACAAAGTATCCTGATTTGCAGCAAAGATTTAGTGTTTCGATGAAGAGATCAAAGGGGATAGTGGTGTGCGGTTCTATTAATGCCCAGTTGTTAGAAACTAATGTGATGACTTTGTCTAGTGGGATGTTGGTAAATAGGGAGGAAACATCGAGCGAGATCATGGTGTACTGGGGCGGAATTCTGGTGGATTTGATTTTCTCGATGAAGTGAAAAGAATTTTTAACATCGTAGGGGTTTTTAGAACTGTAGGATTGAAGCGCTGGGAGAATGAACTTGCTGAGCTTTGAGGAGAGACTGTTGATGGAGGAAATGATGGGACGGAGAGGGCATAGAGGTTTGTGGATTTTTGGTAGACAGTATGCTCGTGGAGGTGTAGGGTTGTGATTGATGAGCTTGTAGTAGGTGTTAAGATCAATGTGTCCATTGGTTTTTAATTTTTTATGTGTATGTTGAACATGTTTTGTTGTTTGGTAGTTATGTCCTTATCTAAGAGGGAATAAGTGTTAGGATCAGAGAAAAGGTTATTCATATTGAATATGTTGCCCAAAAGCATATTTTAAAAAGACTGTTTTCAATTCCAATATTATAAAATGGCAATCTATTTGGCAATCCTCTCTAAAAGGGTTAGCGACAAAAAAGTACTTTCCAACAGTGCAGGACAGAATATCAACAAAAATATTGACTAATGCAAGATTGACTCAAGTATTATCTTACTTAAATCGTTTCGGTCTAAAAACATCACCAAATTGTAACTGTCATCCAACTTGTCTGCAGAACTACGATCACCTTATTTATGACCGCCCTCTTCTAGATAGAGAGAGAGTATCGTTTACCATGTATATTCTGAGCGCCGGACAGACTTGGCCATTAGATCATCAACATTTAATTAAACAAAAAATTTAAAAGAATTTTTAATATTTTTAAATAAAATAGATTTTTTAAATTTCAGCTCATAAAACCACCAAACAATAAAGCATATTTTACAATAATATATAAATACGAGTATCTAAAGTAAAATAAAAAACAAAATATTTGGTTATAGACTTCCATAATTTTCAGTTTTATTTATTTGTTATCTTTATTGTGTTTTGTTATTAATATTGTTGACAATTTTCAACTTTTATTATTCTTTTTTATTTTTATTTATTTTTTGTTTTGCTCAGTTTTGAATATTGGATTCTTCTTTATAGTAACTGTACTCATTCAATGTTTAGTTACGTTTTAATACTTTATCTTTTTTGACAATTATTACATGTATTACTACATTTAAGTGGAACATGTAGCTGTATAAATAAATTCTCCTTCATAAGGGTTACTTTTGAGGGAAAAAAACAAAAAAAAAATATATTTCTTTTTCTTCATTGTGATTATCAATATTTTTTTTACTTTCTCTCACTCCTAGTAAGAGGAAGTATTGTGATCGTGTCAAATTTTCGATATTGAGTTTTCACCGGAAATATCCGTTTTGAGGTCCCCTGAGTCCAAAAAAGTGGTTTAGCAAATGGTCTGTTGTGTGTGTGTGTGTGTGTGTGTGTGTCTGTGTGTGTGTGTGTGTGTGTCTGTGTGTGTCTGTGTGTACGTGAACAGCATAGCTCAAAAACGAAAAACCGTAGAAAGCTGAAACTTGATATTCCGTTTAGGTATCACCACGCGATCTGACTGTGCGTTATCTGTCAAAATTCCTCAACCGGAAGTACTACTTTACTAGTTGCTTTTTTTACTTTTTTGCGTTTTTCTCAAAAATGGCTCCAACGATTTTCTTCAATCTTGGTACATCAACTAAACATACAGGGAGCTACAACTTTTATTTGAAACATTTCTCTGGGAAAATTCATTTAAGAGCACTTTTGGGGGAGGGGTGGGGTTAGGTTTTCCTCTAAAGTGCTATTTTAGTTTATTGCACAATTCGGTCATTTAAATAATGTTAATTAGAGTTAAATATGTTGTTGAAATTGCGAGTTTGAGGAAAATCGGATAACCGGAAGTGCTTTTGTTTTAACACTTTACAAAATGATAGTGCTTTATGTTTGAATATTTTCAATGTTAATGATTCAAACATAAAGGAAAATAATTTAATGTAACAAATTTTATAAGTTTTTCAATATTTTTTATGTCAATTTTGTTTGCAAACTAAAGACAATTTTCATTATCTATTTGTTCTAAATGATTGAGTTATGCTAAATTTCTTTTTCATGATTGTAAACACTTGTATATTTTTTTATTACTGCCATGGACTACAAATTCATAGAGTCATTCTGTTCCTCTCTCTCCTTCGTTCTAAACTGACTCAAGAAGACATCATTATCGCTAGCTTCAATATCACTAGCTAGCTTGCAACATCACCATCGCTAGCTTTCAGCATCCTTAGCTAGCTCTCAACGAGACCATCACTAGCTGCTACAGCATTAGCTAGTTTTCATAATCATTGCTAGCTTTCAACAACACTGGCTAGCTCGCAACAGCATCATCATTGCTAGCTTTCAACATCACTGGCTAGCTCGCAACAGCTTCATCACTAGCTTTGTGCATCAAAAGCTGGTCGCCATTAACTTAGCTAGTTTAAACAACCCGGGCTAGCTACAACAAATTCGTAGCGAAACAAGATGTGCTACACACATACACTCACCCACACCACAAATTTTTCATATTTTTCACATCATATGAAAAATTTCTTAAGGAGGGGGGATGATGTAACAGCAACCAAAGAGTGTAAAGAGCAAAACCACTCTCTCGGACTGAAGTGGGAGAAACTGTATAAATATAGCGACGGACAGCCCATAAAAACACAGTTGAATTCAGTTCAGTACATCCAATTACTACTTGTCATTTTTATACCACTCTACCTTAAAACATTTCTCTATTGTAAAGTTCAGGCAGTCTGTATCACTTACTTAATAAATTAGCAAACCAGTGTTAACCAAGTCTTCTTATATCATCAACCAGACCTAAATTCTCTCCACCTAACACATCCATTATAACCGGAAGGGCTATTTTGCAGAAAAAATTCCTGATTTTTTTTTGGGGGGGGGAATTTTCCCGAAAACGGTTATAACGATTTTCTTTAAACCTGGAATGGTTGCTCCATATGGATAGAAACGGATCACTTTTATTTGAAACATTTTTCTGAAAAAATTGATTTTAGAGGGGTATTTTAGTTAGTTTAAAATTATATTTGCATAAGGTTTCTTAGTTTTGACATAGAGCGCTCTACATAAGGCCGCTCAGATGTACAAGTAAAATCCCTACTACCATTTGTATAGCCAGTTCAATTAAATATTTATAGCGATTGCAATTTTAAAGAAAATTTCTATGAATTAATTGTATTAATCAGAATAATTATTATAGAACTGCAAAACGAAATAATCTCAATAGACTCCAAACACTTGGAGTTGGCTCTGTGCACTCAAGGTGTGTGGACGTGTTTCTTGTTTCTCTGCTTTAAAGTGAATTAGATCGTGTTCTTGAGCGAATTTTTTTGCCAAATTTTGTTTACAGTTTGGAAATATTAGTTGTTATAATTGTATAGATTTTGGATAATTTCTATCGAGTGGTTTTCCAGTTATTTAATAAAAAATAGAAGGAAATTAAAAGAAAGACAGATAATTTGGTTATTTTAGTGATACAGTTAGGTGCAAAGTTCATATTTAGTGAATTTACTCTTTCGAATCTGCCTAAGTGTTAGTGAGTAGTTTGTGGAGTGGGAGAAATATCTCTATCTTTCTCGCACCTCGCCCACTATAAGTTGTAGCTGTGCACTGCGTTCTACTTATCACTTTTTTCTATTAAATTAGCAACTTTATTATAGAGAATTAAGATTGAGATTTTCTTAATTGGATCGGCTCCGACTATCTATGAGTACTTCGCCTAATAGTAAAGGTAAAATCACTAAAAATTCTCCAGCCTCCTTTAATATTTATTATAAACGGAGGAGATCTAACAGCTCGCCAGAGCAAGTTATTAAGAAACAATTGCAGTATATTGAGGGCTCCGAGAAAGAGATGCATCAGGCAACGTTCCTAAGTAAAATTGATGAAATGCTTGATGTAAAAATAAAATTATTGCGAATAGAGGCTCAAATATCTATATTAGTAGGCGAACATGAATTTATAAAGACAGAAGTCAACAATTTGAAAGCCCAAAATTTACAGCTTAAATCTGCGCTTGAGAATTTAAGTATTTTCGCAAGAAGGAATAGGCTCGTCTTCGGTGGCCTCCCAGCAATGAAGGATGGAGAAGAAGTTAAAGTAATTAAGGAATTGTGTGGCTCAGTTTTGGGTATTGAAGATGATATTACAATCGATAGAGCATTTAAAATAGGAAAGAAAGAAGATACACGTAGGATGGTTATGGTGGAGTTCGTTAAGTATTATGATGTTTCTCAAATACTTATGAATGCTAAGAAATTAAAAGGAACGAGCATTTGGATTACTAAAGATTTACCTCCGGAATGCAGAAATAGAAAGAAAAAATTGATGGAAATAAGATACAAAATAAAGAAAATGGACCAAGAAGCAAAGATTAAAGTGGGCAACGATTTTCTATTATACAATAATAGAAAGTTCTCCTGGGATGATGCAAGAGGGTTACTTATGGATGGGGAGGATGGTATGGAGGTGCTGAAAATGATGACGAATAAAAAATATTCGATGGATGGCGCACAACAGGCTGCAGTTAACCAGGGAAACTGAAAAGGTCTGTCTGTCAAAGTGTCAAGTGTGTGTCAGTTATTAGTTACAATGTGTGTGGGATAAAAAATAAAAAGATGAGGTAAATTTTTTTAAGTTTATTAAAAGTTACGATATTTTTCTTTTATTTGAAACACATATCGAAGAGAAAGATTTTGTATATTTTGAAATTTTTTTCGTAGGGTATAATTTATGTTGGGAATATGCAATTAGAGAATCAAAATTTGGGCGTGCTAAAGGAGGTGCCCTTTTTGGGATAAAATCTAATACTCAGTATATGCACTCATTCAAGTTTGTTAAATTAAATGATATGAACGTAATCTGTTTTAGGAAGCCAGGGTTTAGAGTTTTATTTGCTCCCCATTTATTTAAGTGCAAACAATTGGAGTACCGAAATAGGAACGGTTTCTAAATTATTAAATGATTATCCAAGTTATAAATTTATTTTAATAGGGGATTTGAATGCGAGATTAGCGAATGCCCAATCTGTTCATGACGAAATGTTGCCAAGAGGTTCTCAGTTTAGTTTAAATCGAAATTCAAAAGATTCGGTTATGAACTCGAATGGGAAAATTTTGCTTGAATTATGTGACGATGAAAATCTTTTAATAATGAATGGTAGATCTTTAAATGATAAAGAGGGTAAACTAACATTTATAAGTGGCCCAGGCTGTTCTGTTATTGATTATTGTTGTGTAAAATCTGAGCTGTTAGAGTACATTGTTGATTTCAAAGTGTTAGACAAGATATATTCTGACCATATGCCAATACAGCTCACATTAAGTTTACAGCTTGAAAGCAGGACGAGTAAGAACACACTGCCCCTCCTCCCTAAATTGATGTGGACGAAAAGAGATGAGCAGTTTTTTGGAGACAAATTAGAACAAATAAAAGAGTTCCCTGCCGATCCAGAAAAAGGTTTAGAATTTTTTGCAGGCGTTATCAGGAACGCAGCTGATATGGGTAATAAAACCTACACTGATAATGTGGTTTTACGTCCGAAGAACAAATGGTTTGATTGGGAGTGTAGAAAATTCGTGCCCGATCATTTGTTCTTTTGAATATTTTTAGAAAATGTGGTTCTGAATTAATTAGACAATTGTATGTCAAAAAAGTGAATCAGTATAAGCAATTACGTAAACGGAAGAAACTAATGTATTACTCTAATTTGTTATTAAAACTTAATAATGTTACAGACAGTAAGGATTTTTGGAATATTGTTAAACTCTTTAAAAAACGCAATTTTATTTCAAGTTCTTCTATTACAAGTGAACAATGGGTAGTATATTTCAGTAGCCTCCTTAACCCGCAATTGTTTGCTGAACGAATGCAATTTGCTGCTCCTTACAATAGTATAGAATCTCTAGATAAACCTTTTGAATTAAAAGAACTCTAAACTGCTCTCAACAAATTATAATATGGGAAAGCTCCAGGTATGGACAGGATCCCATCTGAGTTCTATAAAAATAGCACATTAAACTTTCAGGAGAATTTGTTAAGTTTTTTTAATTTTCTGTTTAACGAAGTTAAAATTCCTAAGAGTTTTGCTAAGGCGATTATTTTTCCACTTCATAAGAAAGGAGATATTAACTCTGTCTCAAACTACAGGGGCATTTCATTTTTAGATTCTATTGCAAAATTGTTCATAGGTATTTTACTGCAAAGGCTAGAGCATTGGGTGTCTGATGGTGGTATTTTAAATGAATTCCAGGCCGGGTTCCGTAAAGGCTATTCCACGGTCGATAATATATTTAATTTAATGAACATAGTTAAAATTATAACCGCCCAAAAAAGAAAGAAAGTCTACGCTTTTTTTGTAGACTTTCGGGCAGCATTCGATTCACCTGATGGGCATGCGCTGTATTATAAACTTTACACACTCGGCATTTCAAATAAATTTATAAATATTCTCCAGAAACTTTATGTAAACAGTGAAGCGTCGGTCTGGATAAATAGCGGAATCACCAGAAGCTTCTCAACTCAGATGGGTCTTAAACAAGGGTGCCTCCTATCCCCACTCCTTTTCTCACTTTTTTTAAATGATTTGCCAGAAGCCTTAGGAGGAGGGTTGCATGTAGGGATGGTAATATTAGATGCCTGCTTTATGCAGATGATATTGTGCTTCTAGCAACAGACCCATGCGTGCTTCAGTACATGATAAACCGTTTAGCTAGTTACGTAGAAACCTGGAATTTAACAATTAATTTAAATAAATCAAAAATCATGGTATTTAGAAATGGCGGGAAATTAGCAAAAAAAGAATCTTGGAAATTCAATAATCAAAAAATTGAAATTGTAAATTATTATAAATATCTCGGAATAGGTCTGACCCCAACACTGTCGTTAACGCAACATCTCAAGGAGAAGTTAAGTTTGTCTAAAGCAGCGATACTGATAACGTATAGCAAAATTATTGGAAATAAGAATGTTCCCTTAAGCTCTAAATACAGCATTTTTAATGCAGTTATGCGAGCAATTATGTCTTATGCTGCACAGGTGTGGGGTTTCCAAAATTTTGTAGATGTAGAAAAGATAAATACATTTTTCCTCAAAAAACTGTTCAATCTCCCCATAAATACGCCGCACTATTTCTTGTATATGGAAACTAACATAAAGCCACTATATTTATATACCTATAAACTGCATTATGTTTACATATCGAGAGCTCTGGAAATGCCTCAATTTCGCCTCCCAAAAATTTTAGCGACGGAAATTATTAAGAAAAAGTTATTCTGGTTCAAAGAACATTTAAGTTTATGCAACAAACATGGAATTATAGTGACAAATTATGGAGAGCAAACAGAATGTTTAGACAAATTGTTAAATAAGTTTTACTTAGAATTTAACCAAAAACTGCATAACAGTATTTGTAATGCGAAATTCCACAAATTATATAAAGAATTAAATAGTGATTTGGGGGTAAAGCATTACATTATCAATAGTAATTCTGCAGATCTTATAAATGTTATTATGAAATTGAGGGGTGAATTATTTAGTCTTAATTATAGTGTTGGCAGGTCTGAATCTGGCTATCAATGTGCCTTGTGCAATACGGGGAATATTGAGAATGTTGTACATTTTTTTTGGATTATGTCCCGTGTTGCAGGAATTTAGAATAAGATGGTTAGGTAAGAACTACCTGGCTAGGGAGGAGGTGGTTAATTATTTAAATGGGATGTATGGCTGGCAGAACATATATAGGTATACACGGGAGGCATGGGCATATAGATTATTTCTTATAAGAGAATTAATTTTGATTAAGGCATTATCAAATTTTGTAATTGTATTAATTGTTAAAACAACTTTCCTCTTTCTTTTTGTAATAAGAATATATTTTAATATATTGTATTCTAATCACTAACATGTATGTGTTTCGGTTTTTTTTTGTTTGTTTGTATAAGCTCAATTTTGTAAAAATTAAAAGAAAAATCTAAATAATTAGATATTAGTTCAATCAGTTAAACATGAGTCAACTTGGCAGACGGACCATGGTCCATGCTCAAGTGTTTGTGGTTTTTTTTTATTTTTGTAAAGAAAAGAAAATGTACATTTATTTTAATAAACACTATTATTATTATTATTATTATTATTATTATTATTATTATGTATTAACACTTGAATATTGTCGACGCTTCGTTTTACCTCTCGATTCATACTGACCTGAAGATTCCATTCGTACACAACTTTTTGCAAAATCCAGACATCTCAATTTCATAGTTATCTCTCCCTCCAGCCTAATCCTCTGGATTATACATTCAATAAACTAGCACTTCTGGTTGATTGATTTCGAATGAAATGATCATTCAACGGAATGCCATTCCAAAATGGAATATCCATCAGTTAGGCTATCTGCGATTTTTCCTTTAAGAGAAATTTTGTTCACACGAAGAACACAACACACACACACACACACATATATATATATATATATATACATATGCAAAATTTTTTTTTTTACCTACTAAGGAAACCGTAGAACTTGTATTTCTGGTGAAAACTCAATTTCGACAATTCGACACGATCGCAATCAGGCTACCTCTGACCAAAAGAAAAAGAAAGTAAGAAACTGAAAAATACCAGACTGGCGCTAGTGACCTCAGAAGTCTTTGCGCAAAAAAAAAAACAGATTAAAATGGTATTTAACATTGACAGATATTCTTCACACTTGGAATTTTTGCAAAATATATTTATTTATTTACCAATGTGATCTCCATTTACAAATACATATAAGCGGTAAGTGTTAGATATAAAGACGTTGCCGTTTACTGTAGAGCCTGACGTCATAGTGGCCTGATGTCATAGTGGCTGACAGAACTTTCATACAAAATGAATTTTTACGGAAAAACATTCAAATATAAGTATAAAGGAAATTGTTGAGCTATTTCAAGATATTGAAAAATGCAGACTACCTCCCACCAAAAAATGGTATTCCACTTGACCGATTTCTACCAAAAACTTTATCTGTTGGGTGGACTGGTTGCAGGTAAGAGAATACCGCTGTTGTAGTATCTGCAATTCTAGTTTTGAGTTATATTGACATAACACACACCAAGCATTCTTTAAAAAATACCTTTTTGTTCTCGATCCAGATGAAAAAAAATCTTATCTCCTTGTAAACGTCTGTTTGCCCCCCCCCGCCAAATATCGTTTTAGTTATATCACTGGACTTTAGCGGGGGTATCACAAGTCTCCAGTTCCTTAAAAAAATTAATTTTTCCCAGGAAATGTTTCAAACAAAAATAAAATGATTATATAATGTGCAAATAATAGATGAAGTAGAAAGTAAATTGCTGCGGCCATTTTCCAGAAAATCGCGGTTTTGATTACCATGGTTTTACCTAAGTATAATATCAACTTTGGGCTTTCTGCCATCTTTTGTTGTTGAGATTTTATTTTCACACCCAATAATATATACGCGTATACAAAAGCACAATCGACAGAAAACTTTTTCCTATTGAGGGAAATTCAAAACATGTACTTCCGGTTATAACTCAATTACATCCTAATATTTCCTTATAAAGCAATAATAGCAAGTACACAAAAAAATAACACAACTGTTTAACAAAATTTTGTGATCAACTGTTTAATTAAAAGTAATTACGAAAATCAGCTCTTAGTTGTCATTGCATTGGTATTAAATTCTGTAAATTAACCTAGGGTGTTCTGTATAATTTCCTGGAAGTAAATAGTGCCAGAGCCTCTTTAAGTCAACGTTATTAACAGTGTGCCTGGAGGCCCTGACCTTGATAACCTTATTATCCTGTATTGACTATTTCTAATCTTATCTACTGTTCTAGTTTAATGTTTAACCTTTAAAATAGTTCCTTATTAAGAACTATTTGTGCCTTGTACGTTCTGTTATTATGGTTATCGGTTAGCCATCTTTTATAAGATCGATTTCTAGACTTCTACAATTATGTTTTTTTTTTGTTTTTTTTTTATGACGGAGGAGATATACGTGAATGAAGGTAATTTTGTGGTAATTTCTGTTATTGGAACATAACCGTCTTAAGCGGGGCGTTTATAGGAGGTTGGTAGTACTGTTACGTGATTGCTTGGATTGAAGTAGATTACATCACTAGATTCCAGGGATTAGGAGAAGAAAAAAATTTCTATTTATAAATACTTTTCATAAACAGCATCATAAACAAACTTATTTTTTTCATCAAAACTAGAAAACTGTTATTTCTTCCAATCTGACCCAGGACTATAATGATGATGTGATCTACTTCAACTGAAGCGATCTCATGTTTGCTCTAGAAGCCTTCTTTTTATCCCTCCTAAACATGTATAACAACAACCAAAGAGAGTAAAGAGAAGTGAAACGAACCCAACCACTCTCTCGGACTGGAGTGGGAGATAAATACAGCAACGGACAGTCCAGAAATATATAGTTCACTAGAGTTAAAACTCGCCAGTCACTACGTGTCATTCTCATACCACTCTACCTTCACCATTCTCTATTGTTAAGTCCAGGCAAACTGTGTCACTTTATTAATACACCAGTTAACCAGTGTTAACAAAGTCTTTCATCAACCAGACCTAATTCTCTCCACCTAACTCATCCATTATATTGGTGGCAGCGTTGTTCCAATCCCGCTTCAGCTTACGCAGAAAAAGGGGAAGTCATTTTTTTTTTCAATTTTACATATTTATTTGTTTTTTTTGTGTAATATTTATTCCAACATTTATTTCAATTTTTAATATTCATTTAATTTTTTTTGTTCCTTATCAACTTTTTTCCTTTTATGAAAACTATGATCAGAAAACTAAAACAACACAATCTCCCAATAGGCGGTAATTTATTAGTTTTAAAAGAACGCTTATCGGAAATTAATAAAATGGCAACTTATGCAATTGATAGTCAGCAAAAAACTGCCGATGAGGCAATCGCTTATCTTTTAAAAAGTGTAATACTCAAAATCCTGTGAATATTAGAAATCTACAAAAGATAAATAATTTACCTACATTCGATGGATCGCACAACAGCGATATTTCGAGCTTCATAGACCAACTTAATAATTACAGTGTCCTCTCAGGTTGGTCTGACGCGGACAAATTGGAAATTTTAATACTTAAATTGACTGGTCCCGCAAAGATTTATTTTGATACATTTAAAAATCAATGTGCCACGGAAAGTAATGTCCCTTTAACCTGTCAGACGGTGATAGAAAATCTCATAAACAGATTTAAGAAAGAAAAAACACTAATAGTCCTGTTACAACAATAACTAGCCTACATCAAAATCCAAATGAAACGCTCGAGGGGTTCTCTGATCGTATCAACCATATTTCCACTTAATTGCTTTTTAAAGCGCAGGAAAACCCATTGCTAACCCTGAAAAATTTAGTAGACAAATTAGCAACTGACGCCTTTATTAAATCTTTACCGGATTCAATCTAGGCTCAGGTTCAAATAAAACTCCCTAAAACCCTCGATGAGGCGCAAGCTTATGCCACAGCCCTTAGGGACATACAGAATTTAGAACCATCGCAAGGTTCTATATTTGCGATGAAAAAGATAGATACGCCTTAAGAATCCACGGAAAAACCGCCATCGCCTTGTAAACATGGTTGCTGGTATGCACTGGCACAATGAATGCAAGGAGAAATTTCAAATAGTAACATCGCGACGAAAAGAAACGTAGTTTCAAACCCACCGTCGCCGTGCAAATTCTGTGAAGGTGACCATGGAATCGCGAGTGTAGGAATAAAAATCCAAACAAAACGCGCACTAATTTTGGCAATAAGCAATAATATCAGTCAAGCTATTGTCTCTTCAGGCAAAGTAGCCCTTATAAGAAAAAACAAAGTTATAATAATAATAATAATAATAATAATAATCATCATCATCATCATCATCATCATCATCATCATCATAGTAACATTAATAAATTTAATCGTGGCAATAATTCCAACCGTTGCCTTCCGCAAACATGCCAGATATGCGAAAAGCGTGGGCACACAGAATAGGCATGCTGGTTTAATTCAAAAAACGACTAGGTGCTCAGCCGTTTTCTCAAACGGCTCCATGTACTGATCCCGGCACTCCATTATACAAATAATTTATTAATTATGCTTCAAATTAACAACAAAAAAGTTAAAGCGTTAATCGACACAGGCGCTTCGCATTCCCTCATAGATGCCAGTCATGTCAAATCGAGGCCCTCAAATCTAATATAATCCTCAAATCAATTACGAATCAGATTTTCCCCAACTATGGTCTGTCAAACGTCCATTTCTCGATAGATGAAAACGCGGAACTTCAGGGGAAATTTATATCTTCACAATAAAAAAATGAATTTGAAGTAATCATTGGGAGAGACCTACTTACTAAATATCTTGCAATCATAATTTTAAAAATCAGAACATTATCATCAACAAAACAGCAATTTCATTTTTAACAGACACCAATCACAGATCAATAACATTCAAAACATAACACTACCCGAAACATTGTCAATACGACATAAAATCATAATTCCGGCACGCACACACACAGTAAATACATACACTCTTCACACAAAAATTCCAGACGGTTCCAGTCTTCCCACAGGACTTTACTTGCCACACACTGACAAACATACATAATAATGCTTGTACAAATACACTAATAAACACCACACACCATGAGATCTCCATCACCAACATTTTCCAATCTCCCACATTCATTACAACCCGGAGATAAAAATTCATCACACAAACACACCGTAAATTCCATTCAACAACTTTCGCACAAAGACAAACACAATTACACGCCTTTCAACAACAATTACGCCAGAAACTTACTCATCTCTCTCCACAACAAGCAGACAAAATTGTTGAAACATTCTCTCCATTTTATGACACATTCACACATGATAAAGACTGCAAAACAAAATTTGACACACAAAATCATCCGCCTGTACACAGCAGACCTTACAAACTATCGCACAGAAGCCCCCAAACTAAGAGCTCTCATACAGGATAATCTGGATAGAGGAATAATTGAACCGAGAAACTGGGCTCATCCGGTAATTCTGGTAAAGAAGAAGTCTGCGGATCAGACAAAAGTCGATCCAAACGACATAACCCAGTTACGAAAACAGTACAGGTACGTGGTTGATCTGCGTAAATTAAACGCAATTACCACATCTGAAATTTATCCTCTTCCAGACATCCAATACATTTCATCCACATTACACGACACAACATACTTCACAACACTCGACATATCAAACGCATTTCATTCCATTAGACTTGACAAATCATCACAAGACAAAACTACATTCATCACAAATTCGGTACACATAAATTCCTTACCCTTCCATTCGGATTAAAGAACGCTAGTTCTTGCTATCAAAGACAAATGGATAAACTTTTAACAGGGTACACAGGTGACATACATTCATAGATGAATATTAATTTTTCACGGCAAAAATTTCATGAACTCTCATCATTCACACTAAAAATTCTCACAAAATTACAGCAGGGCTGTCTTTGTGTAGACCTAAATTAATGCTCCTTTTTCAAAGAGGAATGCAAATATTTGGGCTATACATTGACCAAAAAAGGCATTTCTCCAGATCATAACAAATTAAAAGCAGTCGAAAACTATCCGATTCCGAAAAAATTAAAAGATGTTAGGGCATTCTTAGATTTATAGGTTTTTACCGTAAATTCATATAATTTTGCAGAAATAGCCAAGCCCTTAACGGATTTAACAAAGAAAAATATTAAGTTTGTATGGTCTCCTCAATGCACATCGGCATTTCAAATTCTAAAACAAAAATCAATTTCTCCATCTATTCTTGCATAACCCAATAAACAGTTTGAATTTATTTTTACAACCGATGCAAGCAACGTTGGCATCTTAGCAATTTTGAGCCAACACATAAATGGTGAAGAGCGTCCCATAGCTTTCTCTTCACGAGTTCTGTCAGATACTGAGTCCAAACTTTGTACCACAGAGAGAGAATTGTTAACTATTCTCTTTGGCTGCAAACAGTATCGTCAAATAATTTACGGCTATAGATTTAAAATAATTACGGACCTCTCAGCTCTATATTGGCTCAAGAATCTTAAAGACCCTCATTCCAAATTATATAGATGGTCGCTTAAATTAAGCGAATATAATTTTTACATTAAGCACAGATCTGGAAAAATATCGCGCATGCTGATGCTTTAAGCCGTTATATAGTTTGCATCAGTATTGACCAGACAGTTGATGATGAGTATTATCTGAGCATAGATTCATTTGAGTTTGCTCAGCAACAAACTGACGATCCAGTATGTCAACAATTAAGAAATTAAAAAAATTACAAAATCAATGATCAAGGTCTCTTAGTTACAGTTTCGGACAATTGCATTTTAGTACCGTCGGGGTTGCGTGATACTATTCTACGCCTTTATCATGACAATCCGTTATCATTATATCACAGCACATGTCGCAGCACATTATGAGAGGCAGAAAACGTATGAACGTATAAAAACACAATATCGTGGCCAAACATCTCTAATGATGTACAAAAATACGTTCAAACCTGCAATAGCTGTGCCACTTGAAAAACAAAATACGCCTATAAACTACCTTTAGGCACATTCAGTGAGCCAAAAAATGTCTGGCAAGCCATTTCCGTTGACGTAGTTGGACCACTGGATGCATCTGTGAACAGCGATACAGTGAAGAATATAAATAAATATTAACGATAATTTGTCAATATTCACGCTTGGAGATGCTTCCCATGACTTACCAAAAAGCGAAAACCATTGCACAAATTATTGTTAACAATATATATAACAGATATATTGGGACGCCTAAATATCTTCTTACAGATCTGGGCACCAACTTCACATTCACAATTATACTCCAGATCTGTGAGCTACTAAAAATAAAAGAAGTATGCACAACGCTATATCATCCGGCTTCTAATGGTCGTCTAGAACGTGTGCATAGAGTATTGCCAACAATTTATCGCACTATGTGTAAACTGATAAAAATTGGCACAAATATCTACTAGTTAAAGCTGCCCACAATTCCACCAAAAACGTTTCGACAAATTATACTCCCCATGAAATTGTTTTTGGAACGAAATTTCAGTTTCCCTGGCTTCTGAATTATCTGCAGAAAAATTTACAAAATTTTAATATACACACCAAATGTCTCTTCGACAAAATACAACAAGTCAGGAAACAGATCAAATTAAATAATGAAAAAGCCAAGTTAACAAGAGAAAAATATTACAATAAAAATGTTAAAAAAAAAAAAACTAAACGTAGGTGACCACGTTTATTTAAAAGCATTCACATCCACGGGAAAGTTCATGAAAAAATACTATGGCCCGTAAAGTACCATATCAAATTCATAAAGTATTTCCTAACCACACAGCTTCCATAACTCTCAATAACAATGAGAAAAAATTGGTCCACCTTAGCAAGCTGAAAAAGGCCTACATTAAGGTAAATTAAAATCGCACGCCATGACTCTAAGGCCGACGAAAAGATACAAATTTCTAAAAGCACATTTTTCAAAAAAAAAAATAAATAAATAAAATTTCCTGGTGTTGGGAGGAGAGAATTTCATTCTTATCTAGTCTAAGGAAAATTTTCAAAATTCAAAATTTCAAACAAAAATTTATCCTTCATGTGCTAAGAATAACATAATTTTTTAATAAATACTAATCCAATAAATTTCAGGTCTACGATTTCAACAAATTATTCGATTTTATTTACAGATCGCGAAGAGATATCATCAAATATTTTTATAAATAATAAATACATTTTATAATTCATATTACATGTTAATGTTAACTATCTTCAAGTATATTATCCAAATGTATTTCTTTTCTTTCTCACGGTCTTTTAGCAGCTTCGGAATCCTCAGCTAAGAAGGAAACCTCAAACAATTAATTAATTAACCGATGATACTATGAAAATACTTCGAAAATTTAAATTTTTTATGTGCACATCACCGATATCTGTGATCACACATGAGCTTATTTCCAGCACCTTTGCGATCGCTCCTTTCCAACAAAATTGCCCAAAAATTACTTATTCCAGCAAGCTATATCCTGCTCGCTTAGCTCTAGATTTAATTTTAATCAATAAGCGATCATTATAAAATCCATATCTATTATTAATGATATGAATAGTAAATTAAAATAAAACAATGCTACTACATACGAAAATTAATTAATTTAAATCGACAAAAATAAAAAAAATCGCAAACTTTAATAAAATAACAATAATAATAGCATACCAGAATATGGCCTAAAACTTAACAAAACAAATCGAATCATTGCACTTTGATTCACTTTAAGAAAACTTCATAAAATTTAAAACTTAAATTATATCAAGAAACATTAAAACAACTTTCCTAAAAGAAGGAATTTAGACAAAACAAATCATTGCACTTTAATTCACAAGAGTCAGCTGGACGCTAGTGCTACTGAGTGTACAGCTTGATATTGCTCTTAAAATCAAAGTGATTTAAGCAGGTAAAAGTGGGTATATGAGTGCGCGGAGCTATTCTTAAGACACTTGAAGCTCTCTACTTGAAAGCATTTTGATTTACATTGTTGATTCTGATGTTATTTTTTGTTTTGAACTTGTAAATAAACAGTGAATTATAGGTTAGGTGAGTGCATTGACATTTTAGTATTTTTTATTTTTTTAGACAATTTTAATTATTAATTCTCCCACATGGAGACTAATGATGAAAATGTCAGCTGTGAACCTGATGGCACGATCACTAGAAGTGTCAGTCTAAACAAAAGCTCAAAAAGGTCATTTTTAAATTCAAATACTCCACAAAAAATTTAAAAAAATAAAGTCAAGCCTATTTCTACCGTAGACACCAACGCTAATGAACAAAAACTGTGTAATATCAATAATTCTATGAAAGCAATTTCACAAAGTGACATGCAAACAGAAAATCAAATAAACCGTACTCTGAAAGAAGTTAGTCTAACAGATTCCATATTTTGCACTCCAAATCCCTTTGCACCCCTCAGTGTGGATGATAGGGAGCCACAGGAAGAAATTCAGCCAGTAAAAAATACAAAACCTCCACCAATTTTCATAAAGAATATTTCAAATTACGTAGATTTTTGCAAGACTTTGAGCCAGCTATTAGGGCCAGATTCTTTTGACTGTAAGTCTCGTGTAGATAGTGTTATGCTATCTACAAAAACAGTTGATGGATACAGAGCGGCCATACACTACTTACAAGGGACAAAAGCCGAATTTCACACATACCAAATTAAAAGTGAAAAAGCCTTCCGACACCTACACCACTCCACACTAACAACAATAATAAAAGAAGATTTAGAACGCCACAATTTCAAAGTTAGGAACATCACAAATGTTAAACACCCCACCACAAAATCACCACTTCCATTATTCTTTGTAGATCTGGACCCACAAGAAAACAACAAAGAAATATTTAACTTGAGAACCCTTGTATATGCAATTGTAAAAATAGAAGAGCCACATAAAACTACAGAAATATTACAGTGCAAAAGATGCCAACAATATGGTCGCACAAGGTCATATTGCAACCATAATCCGAGGTGCGTAAAATGTGCAGGCCCCCATCCATCATCAAACTGTACAAAACCTCGGGAGCAACCTCCAACCTGTGCCCTTTGCTTAGGGTATCACCCAGCAAACTATAGGGGTTGTGTAACCCATAAAGAATTACAACGCCTCAGGAGAAGAACCAGCCTTGACAGAAGTGGAAATCGGCCTCATCTTGGCGCAGTCTCCCGTCCAGCTATGCCAGCACCTGCAGCCAACGAATTTCCGCAGCTAGCACCTGAAGAACCAAGGCACCACGGAACCTCAGGCCATTTAATAGTCACAGTCCATCATATGCGAGGGTCGTGGGGCCGTCAGCGGCTCAGCCTACACTGGTACCTCCCTCTCCTATCTCTAACGACCTTACCTCTCTTCTCACTACATTTATCTCTGAATTCAAATCTCTCATCACACCTCTCATCACTCTTCTCACGTCTCTCGTTACTGAGCTCATTCGTAAATTGTCTCGATGATCAATTCTCAGCATTCGCTCACTATTCTCTTATGGAATTCCAATGGGTTGAACTCTCACAGAGACGAATTAGACATTTTCCTACATGACAAACGAATGGACGTAGCACTTATCACAGAAACTCACTTTACAGGACGATCTAACTTTTACATACCCGGCTACACAACTCACAGGACCGATCACCCAGACGATACATCCCATGGTGGAGCTGCAATATTAATAAAAAATACTTTGGTTCACCACCGATTACCTGCTTATCAAAATGAACTCATTCAATCTGCAGCAATTAATTTAGACTGCCAACCTTTTAACTTTACTCTGGCAGCAGTCTACTGCCCTCCAAATAAATCTATTTCTTCTGTGGATTTCGAGACATTCTTCCTTACTCTTGGACCCAAATTTCTAGCTGGTGGGGACAATAATGCTAAGCACCCTCAATGGGGCTGCCGAACTTCTAATCCTCGCGGGCGAACTCTTCTACACACACTCACTCATTCTCATTATACCGTCTTTTCTCCAGACCAACCTACATACTGGCCGACATCACCATCCAAATTACCAGACATACTCGACATTTTTATCTTCCAAAATCTCATCTCAATATCTCGACACCTACATACTCACTGACCTCTCCTCCGACCATAGCCCTGTTCTTCTTACCTTCAGCACGATTCCAAAACCTGCTTCCCCACGTTCTGCCTTGATTTCTGGACCTATTGACTGGACACTTTTCGAAAATACCCTTGACAGCAAACTGAATCTGCTAATCTCCCTAAAAACGCCAGATGAAATAGATCACGCAGTAAACTTTCTAACTACTTCAATACAAACTTCCATTTGGGGCTCTACCAAACAAACTTTCTACAAGACCGAATCCCGAACACGTAACCTTCCTGTTTTAATCAGAATGCTAATTAGAGAAAAACGACGAGCTCGAGCAGTATGGCAACGTACCCACTACCCGATGACAGACTGATTTACAACAGTCTACTAGACGGTTAAAACGTGAACTTCAAAACTTCAGGTCCCTGAAATACGAAGAATATGTTACCTCCCTGGCATCTGACCGCAAATCACTCTGGACCGCTACCAAACGACTACTCTCTTACAAACTTGTTCCTTCTCCTTTAAGACGTAATGACGGAACATGGACGAAATCAGACTTAGAAAAGCCATCGAATTCAAAGACCACCTGAGCAACATATTCACACCTCATCCAGACATTAGTGACGACATATACTCTGCTGAAATACTAACTGACTTAGATACCGCCTTGCCTCTCTGTCTCCCTCCAAAAGCGTTCACTCCTTCTGAGGTAAAATATTTAATAAAATCCTTACCAAAGAAAAAATCTCCGGGCTTTGACTTAATAACTTCAGAAATTCTTCGTCATCTACCACAAAAGGCAATAGTAATCTCACCTACATCTTTAACTCAGTACTGAGAACTACATATTTTCCGGCATTATGGAAATTTTCAGTCATAAAAATGATTCCCAAACCGAACAAACCTTCTCATCTTCCATCCTCATACCGGCCCATCAGTCTGTTACCGATCATGGGGAAACTGTTTGAAAAATTATTGCTAAAATGCATCTGTCCTATTCTTGAAACTGCAAATGTCATCCCCTCTCATCAGTTTGGATTTCGTCAACAACACAGTACCATACACCAATGCCATAGTTACTAAGACTAATTGGCAGACGGTCGAAACTTCCAATAGAACATAAACGACTATTATACAACACCATACTTAAGCCAATGTGGACTTATGGACTTGAACTGTGGGGTTCAACCGAACGCTCAAACTCACAAAAAATCCAGGCCTTTCAATCAAAAATTCTCCGTCAAATTACAGATGCTCCATTCTCAACCCTACGTGACTGAAACAGCTAAAAGTAAATACCGAAAATTCCATAACTCTCTTTCTCTATGCTCTAATCCTCTAATCCAAAATCTCGCCTCCATAGCTATTCCGGACAACCCCCCACGGCGGCTGAGGCGTTGCTGGCCCCGCGACCATCTCATGGATTGATAACCAACTCAAGCGGGAGTGTTGCCAGTGGGTAGCTTCTCTCCTCCAGCCAATCACGTCCACAGCATCATTCATCGGATTTACTGATTGCATTGTTTTGTAGATAGTAAATGGCAAATAAAAAAAAATAAAAAAAAAAAACTTTAATTCACAGTAGGGAAATTTCAGAATCACTTTGATTAAACCAACATACAATGGACTTGAGGATCATCGTCAACACTTCTCATTAACTGGAGTGAATACATAATACATATTGGCACTGTTCATTAACTGAACTTACACAACATCGACATTGACTTGACAAAATTCGTCGACGAAAATGCTGCACTGGTACAATTTTTTTACCTTCATACATTCTTATTTACTAATTACTTCTCTTCTTTGAATATTTGTTCACTAACCTTATTTTTTTTAACATTCCCTTGTTTCTATCCTAATCTTCCTAATATTTTTATTAATTATATAAAATACACACACTAAAGTAACTATCATTCCTAGATGGATTAAAACATTAATTGTAAATAAGTATGTGTATAAAAAAAAAAAAAATCATTAATTAATCAATATAATAAATTAATATGCTAAAAATATGTTATCATTCATTATAAGGCTAAGATATACAGAAGATATAATAATAAATAACTATTGAATATTATATTAAATTTTATGTTAGTAATTAAATAAACAAATTCAATTCTTCATTTTATATATTATTTTAATTATTCTTAAATGATAGTAACTAAATCAACAAATTCAACTTTCATTTTTCATTACCGATGTTCAATGTTCACAATTATTTTTTTTTTTCTCAGTGTAAATATAACAACTATCAAAAAACTTATTTTAAAAAGTTTTACATGTAAATAGGTAGAAATAAGAAATAAGAAATAATAATAATATATTGAACTTTAAAATGTATTCAATTGAAAATAAGTTTTTATTATTCTATATCATGTTAATTAAATTCATAAAAGAAAATAATTTAATTAATATTTTCAAAGAAAATAATGTACTCTCAAATGTAACAAATTTTCTAAGTTTTTCAATATTTTTTAAGTCAATTTTGTGTTTACAATTTTTATTATCTAATTATTCTAAATTATCTAAGCTACATTTTTTCATAATTATCAGTACTTGTATATTTTTGCAATATTGCCAACTAAAAATTCATAAATGCATTCTGTTCCTCTCTCTCCTTCGATCCTTAAAATGACACAAGAAGACATCATCGCTAGCTTCAACATCACTAGCTAGCTTGCAACATCACCATCGCTAGCTCTCAGCATCCTTAGCTAGCTCTCAACAAGGCCATCACTAGCTGCTACAGCATAATGCTAGTTTTCATCATCATTGCTAGCTTTCAACATCACTGGCTAGCTCGCAACAAATTCATCACTAGCTTTCTGCATTAAAAGCTAGTCTCCATTAACTTAGCTAGTTTCAACAATCCAGGCTAGCTGCAACAAACTCGTAGCCAAACAAGATGTGCTACATACATACACTCACCCGCACGCTCAAATTTTTCACATTTTTCACATCATATGAAAAATTTCTTCAGAAGGGGGCTGATGTAACCTCAACCAGAGAGAGTTGAGAGAAGAGAAACGAACTTAACCACTCTTTCGGACTGCTTGGAAGAAACCAGATAAATACAACAACGGAGAGTCCAGAAATATATAGTTCACTAGAGTTCAAATATCGCCAGTCACTACGTGTCATTCTCATACCACTCTACCTTAACCATTCTCTATTCTAAAGTCCAGGCAAACTGTGTCACTTTATTAATATACCAGTTAACCAGTGTTAATAAAGTCATCTCATTTCATCAATCGAGACCCAAATTTTCTCCATCTTACTCACCCATTATAATTGTTACTCCATAGCATCTTTAGTGTACATAAGTAGTGTATATCTTGTAAGACACCCGGGCACTACGAACTGAGAGAGATACACTAACACTAATAAAACATCTGAGAGTCTACTACTTCTTCGGGGACATTGGCGCCTCCTCCCCAGCGCTGAACTCGATCAGCACTTTCTTCTGACCTCTCGCACACTAGACTTAGCTCCTGTTTGATCAGTCCAACTAATTGAGTTTAGTTTAAGTTCACTAGCAAATCTCTTGCTCATCATTGGATTTAACACATCATGATTTAGAAAGTGGACAGTTTCTCTTACATAGTATCCATATTTGAAGAAGCTGGATACTCTACAATAGATCCTAAAAAGAGAATATCCAGCTAGATAATAAGGATAATGAATTTGATTCTATGGAGCAGCCAGCAATATCCTTAACAATGGGAGCGCGCTGGACTAGCAACGCGGAGGTTCGAGTCCAGCATGTTGCCTTTAGATTTTCTCTATGAACCTCTCTAGGTCACTGACCGGTGATGGGCAGTGTTATCTGTAGCGAGAAAACAATGTCCGGATGTCGGAAGTGCGCTGCGAAGGCGCCGGGATGGTTAGTACGCGAAGTTCAGAGAAAAATCGTTGTTGCCATTTTGGTGAAAAACGAAAGAAACTGAAAAAAAAAGTTCAATAAAGTCGCACCGTGGTAGACGGAGTTTTCATAGCAGATCACATAGCTAGTACCGAACCGGAAATGACCTCAAACCGTATTTCCGGTGATGATTCAAATTCCAAAATTTGACACGATCGTAGTAATTTGACTTCCTCTTGAAGCAGTATAGAGGATGTTAAAGAGAAAATAAAAGCCATTCGATGCATAAGATTTACTTTATTTTATCCTACAAAGACAGCTAAGTTTACCAAAACCTCCTTGGAGTGCAGTTTATCAGATTGGAAGGTGAAATGGCATGAGACACAATATGAGTTGTGCTCTCCCGCTGTCCTATACTTGGAGGTGAGTACAGTTGACAGTGCTACCATCCATCTTCTGTCCGATCCCCCACCTCTCATCCCTTAGAAGTATACAATATATTTCACTCAACTCGACATAAAGGCTGCTAAGTCCGACTTGTTCACCGTTTTCAACTAATGGGATTTACTTTCTTTTGTTTTTCCAGTTATATCTGCTCATTACTATTTTTGTTTTTGTTTTAAATAGAGATAGAGACAAAACTTCCATGTTAAGTGAACGTCTTCTGGTTTCAGCAAACATACTTTCAAACTGACAGACGAGTTCATGCTGCAGGAACCCCATGAAAATTTATTTATTTTAATGAAGTATTCACACAATTGAGAATTTTGTCGTCAGATATTTTATTTTTCCATTAGATCCTTTTCCACTAATCCTAGTCTGCCCTGTCTTCCTTGATTATTGACCGCCAAACAAGTCTCGGTCGACCTCCCTCTTCCTTCTTCCATCCGGTTGGGGCAACTCCAAAATTTGTTGAGGCAATCTTTCTGGAGCCATTCTTTTAACATGTCAAATCATTGAAGTAGTCTTTTACTTATAACTTCTAGTATCATCTTCTGGATATTCATAATTTCCTGAATCTTCTCTTTTGTACCCTGTAATAGGAAGGATCCTAAGAGAGGGGTCCCTAGCAGAGAGAGAAAGACAAAAATGACAGGGCCACTCTTTCGGACTAAAGTGGGAGCTCTCGGACTAGAGTGGGAGAAACTGCTTAAATACAGCAAAGGGAGATATACGAGAAATATAGCAGAGTTCATCGGCAGTCACAACGTGTCATCTACCTTACTCTTTACGTCTCTACCATTCTCTGTTATTTTAGTGTAAATCTAGGCAGTCATTGTCACTTTTTCATTATACACTATTCAGTCAAATCTAGTTTATTAATCAAAACCAAACCATTTTCTCTCCTTCATAGCCATTATATACCCCATCCTTTATCGGGACTTTCTCGCCCATTTCTGTAGCTACCAGCTTTTTCTGTTCGTAACTGACAATGTTACGCACCGATAGAGCATTATACTTTTTACCATGCTTTATACTTAATTTTTGAGTGCTGTTCAAAATGTTTTTGAATAGCTTCCGCCCTTTATAACCCTTCTCAATATATCTTTCTTGGCGTTCCATTAAGTTCTATTAATGATCCAAGCTATTTAAAACGGTCCACATTTTTTACACTTTTATTTCCAATTATTAAGAAAGGTCCATCTGTGGTCATATATTCACTTTTTGAAAATTATCTCGAGCCTCCATTTTTCATATTCTTCTACCAATGTGGTGCTCTGAAGGTGGAAATCTATTAAAACAAATAAAACAACTGTTGTGGTACATTCGTATGACTTTTTCTTACCGGAATTTACATAGTTAATAAAACTCATTAATTCTCTTTAAACAAATAATTCTTACTGGATGTTTGGTCGCCTTCAATTTGGATCGCTATTGTAAAACTCTGATGTATCTCTTAGTTGGCTGATCGGCCGGGGGGTACCATAAGAAAAACACTAAACAATTTTTTTAAAGTGTTTTTTATTAATGGCCCGACGTTTCGACAAACATTGTTTGTCTTCTTCAGGGGCTATCTTAGAATCGGGAAATTTTGTATGCTCTATTAATTACTACATGTTCAATTATGACTGTGGTCTATGAGTGTACTCTCTCTGTCTACTGAGTGAGTACACTCATAGACCACAGTCATAATTGAACATGTAGTAATTAATAGAGCATACAAAATTTCCCGATTCTAAGATAGCCCCTGAAGATCGAAACGTCGGGCCATTAATAAAAAACACTTTAAAAAAATTGTTTAGTGTTTTTCTTATGGTACCCCCCGGCCGATCAGCCAACTAAGAGATACATCAGATCATTTCTAACGGCCAACAACTTCTACAATTTGATCTAT
>JAAEAF010013501.1:0-57559 GCA_011037195.1 Triatoma infestans | reverse complement strand
TACCTATTCGCAGATGTGTCATTAATCGTATAGTATCTTAATTACTAACTATACTTACACAGATCTATCTCTTCTGTTAAAATATTTTTTCAGGGGAAAAATTTTAGAAAGGTTGTATGGGTGGTGGAAGTTCTCGCTTTCCTATAAAACATCGTTATAATTAAGTTAATGTTCTCCCAGCGATATACGAGTACATGTATATATATATATATATAGAGAGAGAGAGAGAGAGAGTGAGAGAGAGAGAGAGAGAAGACAACTTAACATTTAGTAAAACTGTAAGTTTGATGAAAGTTTGCAGATATAACGATGTAAATTAGAACAGGGAAATTCGTGTGAATGATTCACACAAGTTTCATTTTAATAACATTCATGTTAAGAAAAAATTCAACACTTCCCCACTTAATACTCAATCTATTACTAAAGAAGTAAATATAAACCCTATAGTAATACATTAAAAAAGATTTTGATTCAGTAAAATGTCAACAATAAAAAAAAAGAAGAAAAGATAATAATCTGGCAAAAATCATTTAAATGGACAAACTATTAAAGACAATAATAGCAACATTAGATATTCACAAAATGGAAAATCATGAAATCACCTGGCTGCTGCCATAACAGTGAGATGAAGTCATTTCTAAAAATTTCATTCGAAAGTATTTTTTTCATTTATTTTATTTTATTTTTTTCTGTTTTAAAGAATTACCTGTCTTCGAGTTGAGATAATAAACAATAAATTCGTTAAGCGTATTTAGCAAACAAAAAAAAAACAAGCTATCTTGTTCCAAACATTTTAAAAGTTATTCCAATTTACTATATATCACTAATTTAATATAACATTTAATAAAATTTGGTACAAATTTATTTGTATTTGTTAACTGGCTGAATTCTAAAATATTTTTTAGTAGAGATGACAATAAAAGTTAAAAGATTACAGCTAAAATTGTGGAATAAATCATTCAATGAAGAGTTTTCTGCGAACTGTTGAACAGTGTAGTGGATGCATAATGAAAGGAAAAATATAAATTAAGGTTATGCAAAAGGAGAATTTACCTCGAATGGTTTTGCTTTAGTAATTAATGGCTACTTGATTTTTTTTTTTTTTTTTTTTTATTCTTTAATCCATTTTAGAGAGGAGGGAATCAGTCTATTCTTCCCAAACTTATAATGATTTCAGGTTGGATCGTAAAAGAGGTTTAGGGAAATTTAAGAGGCTTAGGAGACATAGATGGCAAAAGAATTGCATACATTGGACATCCAAAATCATCACGGATTGCAGTGCTTTTTGTGAGTAGACGACTGTTCTGCGAAATATGAAAAATCCACTGTATTTTCCAGTTATGGGATTTTGGCCGAAACCTACTGTTAGACCTCCTGGTGAAACCGAAACCCCTGATGAAGTTAGCTTTCTAAGACTTTTCGTTCAGAAGTCATTTTGCTCCTCACACACATGGCCGGCACGCCCGCAGAGGAACAACAATTGATAAAAAATAATGATCTCAAAAAAGACACATAAAATGCTCTATCCTATTGCTAGAGCTTCCTAGTGAAGAAGCCGCACTTAGGCCATGATTCCCATAACTAAAGTTATCTAACATTAACTCTGTACCATTTAGATAGAGACGCGGGAATTGAGACGAGAGAGATCTCTGTTCCAAAGGACGGTACTAAACACATGTGTCACAACACAGGAATCGCTTGCGAACGTAATGTTCATATCATCAAAAATATAAAACAAGGTTTCATCTTTCTGATCATATTTCCTGTAGATTGCCACCGTAAAAAGACGCATGTATGTAGAAGTTTCCTTAGAAGGAAATGTCCTTAACCAAGGCAGTGATCCTTTTTAGCTCATCTTTTATTTTACTAAGAAGATATAGTCAGTGGTCGACCCACTAGGAAAATTCTGGGAGTCTCTCTTTTTTTGTATGGGATACCACAGAAAGATTCAGAAAGATCAGTAGGTGGTAGCAAGCCCCCTTTCCGGGTCCTTAAATGCCCCGAAACATCCTTGGATTAGGCTATTGCAGTTCACCAGAGATTCCAGTTCCTTCCGGCATTTATTAGCACTTGTTTTGATATAACAAATTTGTCTCAAAATTTTTATCATTAGACAGAATATAAATAAAAGCAATTGATCCCCACTCCTGTTGCAACCAAATTTATTTAATGCCAATATGAATAATTAGAAATCAAAACAGTTGAAGAAGTAACGTTGAATTTTTTGGGAAAATAGGCGGACTAAAATTGATAGATCTTTATGAATATTTTGATTAAAAAAAATTAAAAAAAAAAATTAACATATCATTTTTCATAAGGTTAACCATATAATTATGCTTGAGCTAGGCGATAATGATAGCTCTAACTATTATCTGTTATCTTGTATACATAACTTGTTATTGAAGGAAAAAGAACGCAGGAACTTATCTACGTCCAGTTTAAAAAATTAGTCATATAGACAGTAATGTGCACCTTATAACATACAATTCACTCATTTCTAGCTTCCCCTCTACCTCTCATTCTATTTCCATAATGCAAAAAGTTGTTCCCCGATATCTTTTTATTTATAATGAGGATGATAATGATTTATATGATACTTTTATTGATTAACCAATAGAAAAATTATAAAATAACTATTTTTTTTTTTTATGGCCATACATGACTAACTCATCGTTTTTATATATTTACTAAGTGTCCTTTAGCTGTAATAAACACCTACACATTTGGTGTGTTAGATGTTACCGCATTCCTTTATTTAAACACACACACACACACACACACACGTAAAAAAAACATAAGTCAATATTGTAACAATTTATATTTAAAATGTTTATAGTAAAACCTTTAATCCGTTATAATTTACGCTATATAATCACAAGTCCAAAATTTTAATCTAAGGATTCGGGCATCGAAGTCCGCACATTTTTCTCCAACTCTAAGTTAGTAAATTTTATACAAACTATAATTTGCATAATATAAAATTGGTAATAACTTGGTAAATTTTGGAGAAGAAGTTCGCGTCCGAGATTATACTCACGTAACCCTTGGATATCCAACTAAACGAACAACATCAATCACCTGCGCAGCCTTTTTATTCTGGGCTGCGCGATGTAGAATGGCTCAATAGCCAAAATAATGGCGTAGGCAAACAAAAAACTAGGTAAATTATTCTTAAAAAAAAAAAAAAAAAAAATCTGGTGTGAAACATACACGACTTTCTTATCTGGCGAATGGCACATGTTCTTCATCACTTAACAATTATTTTAGTGTTTAAAACCGTCGGCATTTTTATGGAGAAAAATCACAACAAACTGAAAAACTATTCAGTAAAGTCGCACTTCCGCTCATGCGATTTTCTTCAAACTGGGAATTTTGGCAACTTATATAATTCTAATTAATATTATTTAGCTGACAGAATTGTATAGCACATTGTTGAATTGAAATAGCACATTAGAGAAAACCATAACCCCATCCCTTCCTCAAAAGTGCCCTTATACGAATTTTCCCGGAGAAATGTTTCAGATAAACGTTGTAGCTCTTTTTAACGGGTAGTTGAAATGCCAAGTTTAAAGAAACAAGTTTAAAGAATGTATCAACTGTATTTGCTCTGTGTGTTATATCACACTGTTTGACCAAAATATCCTGATGATGGGCGAACACCCGAAACCGGTTGATGACCACAAAAAAGAAGCCAAGCTATCATGGAAAATATCTCTGATTTAAAGAAAATCATTTGGAGCCGCCTTTTTTTCGAGAAAATCACAAAAACTGAATAAAACATTCAGTAAAGTGGCACTTCCGGTTGATGGATTTTGCCTAAAATCTTCGAGTCTACGAATCTTGAGTCTTGGTGGTAGTAACTAAATGGAATACCAAGTTTGTGTTTCCTGCAACTTTTCGTTTTTGAGATATTCTTTTCATACAAATCCAGATACATAGACCATTTTCTAAAAATACTTTTTTTTTTTGGATTCAGGGGACCTCAAAACGTTTATTTCCGAGGAACACTCAATTTCCAAAATCTGGCTAGATCGCAATACTTCCTCTTACTATTTAGTAAGAAAAAAGAATCTGGTTCGGAACACCTACACAACTTTCTCTTACTTTCTCTTAGTTAAAGGTCTCTGCCCACTACACCGTACCATACTAGGACCCTAACCGTATCCACACATGCAAACTAATATTCTTTCTATTGGATAGTATCAAACAATACCCCCCCCCCCCCAATAGACCAGTCCGTCACCGGCAACACCGTAGCTTGTAAAGGTGATTGTTGTGTTGTTGTAGTGTAGTGTCGTAGATTGTGTAGCACGAGCGGTTTAGTAAAGGGTCTTGTAAGTATATATGTTTAAGAGAGAAGTATTAGTAATAATCAAGAGAGCACCAATGTTTTGAAATAAATATATTATTCCTTAAAAGAATTTAATCTTAACAATATCACAATAATATGCTTATAAGTCATACTGAAATTAGTTGAAATAAACTCTTATGTTTTAACTTATATCTGGCACTGATTCCTGAAGTGTTCTGCTTCGGTGTCTGTTACAGACTGTCTTGAAAGAATGTCTTCTCTTCATAGTACAAATCTTTTCAAATAATGCTGGTATGTCTGGAGGGAGTTACCGTAACTGTTTCTTGCCCTTTGTCTCTTGGTAGCACTGACCTAAATATTATAGTACCTGGGTCTTTTCACTGCATTAAGATACAATTAATATATTAACAAAATTCTATTTTTCAAACTATAAAATATTCTAAACTATTTTTCAAAACTATTATTTTCTTTGATTTCTTTCTTCCACTACACTTACTATGACCGTATCCTCAACATTTTGCAGGAAACAACACGCTACAAAAACGGTGTGTGCGGACGGTCCCACTGCGTAGTAGTTGCATATGCTCCCCGTTATAACCGCGTTTGCTTCGCGTTGTTATTCCTGTCATGTTACAAAAGCTTAGTTCTTTACTAGCCCGCGTGAACACGAAAATGGAAAATATATAACAACCGATAGAACGGGAACCAAAAAGGTACGATACGATTATCATACGCGTTGTATACGGGAATAGAACAGTAGTTGATCCGTTGCAGTGGGTATAGATAGTGATCGGAGCGTCTGACACGTTCCTATTGCGGTCCTAGTGTGGCACGGTGTAGTGGATAGAGACTTTAATATAGGTAACAAGTAAACAAGCACAAGATCACGTGACAAGTAAAAAAAATCTGGTTGAATTAATCACACGATACTACAGATTTTGGACTTGTGATTATATAGCGTAAATTATAACGGATTAAAGGTTTTACTATAAACATTTTAAATATAAATTGTTACAATATTGTTACAATATATTCTGTCTAATGATAAAAATTTTGAGACAAATTTGTTATATCAAAACAAATGCTAACAAATGCCGGAAGGAGCTGGAGTCTCTGGTGAACTACAATAGCCTAATCCAAGGATGGTTTCGGGGCATTTAAGGACCCGAAAAGGGGGCTTGCTACCACCTACTGATCTTTATGAATCTTTCTGTGGTATCCCATACAAAAACAATGAGACTCCCAGAATTTTCCTAGTGGGTCTACGCCATTATTTTGGCTATTGAGCCATTCTACATCATCACGCAGCCCAGAATAAAAAAGCTGCGCAGGTGATTGATGTTGTTCGTTTAGCTGGATATCCAAGGGACTCGTTAATATAATCTCGGACGCGAACTTCTTCTTCGCGGGTAAAATAAAAGATGAGCTAAAAAGGATCACTGCCTTGGTTAAGGACACTTCCTTCTAAGGAAACTTCTACATATATGCGTCTTTTTACGGTGGCAATCTACAGGAAATATGATCAGAAAGGTGAAACCTTGTTTTATATTTTTGATGATATGAACATTACGTTCGCAAGTTTCTGTGCAGTTAGCATACTAAATTTAAAGGAAATCTTATAGACGTGTTACCGAGAAAATTCTAACCTATTCAAACCTATTCTTTAAAGAAGCACTTCCGGTTAACTGATTTTCTTCGTATTTGGAATTCTACCTATGCTTCTATTGGTTAATAGTATTATATAAGTGGTGGAACCATATATTGTGTTGAAGTGATATTTTATAAGGAAACTTATACTGTTCACCCGGAACACAGGCATACACCATTTACTAAAATCACTTTTTTTTTTTTGCTGAGAGGTTCTTTTTCTGAATTTCCGGTGAAAAATCAATTTCGAAAATGAGTCACGATCGCAAACTTCCTCTTACTACGGAGTGAGAGAGAAAGTATAAATTGACATTTTTTTGAACTTGAAAACTTTACTCAGTTGTCCTAACATAAATAACCAGATTCTGGAGAGTATTTTTTAGTTAACATCCATTGCACAGAGTACTTCAAGTGATTACACTGTAATCTAGAAAACAGCGCCAATAATATTGAACAAAACCAAATAAAATTGGAAATTGTAAAGCATACGTCAGTACCCATCAAAATGATTCAAACAGAAGTGGTGCATTTATATCTTTGCAGTTAACATTCCAGTTTTATGGAAGATCTTTGCAGCCATTTCCAAATAAACTCAAAATCCTGTAATGTAAAGTCGCATTTCCGATTAAAGGTTTAGAAAAGGATAAGAGGTTGCAAGTTATTGAAGTGGAGCTATCCTATATGGGCGGTTTAACATATTGCAAAATGTAATAATTAGTTGTAAACATTTTCTTAATAGCCTCTTGGAGGATATTAAGGATGGCTAAGATTATGATGTGATTTTGGAAGTTAAAAGATTAAAAAGGTGGCAGGGTGAAAAATTAATCGATACTACCTCCACAGAGTTCAATTTCAATAAATTCTATTATAACTACCTTTTTTTTGAGAAAAGAATAATCTCCCCCTAAATTCTTTATTATAATCGAAATGTTTCACCATCGAAACAAAAATGAAACTATAAACATGTGTTGGTAAAGAGCGTGACACTTTATGGCAGCGAAACGTTGAAGCTCGAAGAAAAAAAGTAGGAAACAGCTCTTCACGGTAGAAAGAAATGTATTATTGGAGAAGAAACTGTGGAGTATCCGCGTCTTCAGCGTATCCCCAACACTGAAATCAGGAGTAGGATTGGTATAGATAACAATATACGTTCATGATATTGGCACTAGGAAACTTAATTTGTTAAAGCCAAGTGAAAAGAATGGAAGAAAGAAGGTGGCTAAAAATGTTCGAGGAATATTTGCCTAAAGGTAGAAGGAAGAGAGGTCGCCCTCGAAGAAGATGAGGAGATCATGGGAAGAGGCTTCATAGAAATTGGCTGGACCAGAAAACAGGACTTGAGGGTATTGGTATACACTAAATCAGAGTCCAAACCGAAAAAAAACAACATAAATTTCTCTTTCCCTCAAAACCTCTCTTAATTGATTTGTTTCGAAAAAAGTCACAGGAACAATGGCGATCAAAGCGTGGGAACGAATGTGAGTCGAAGATCGAAGGCTAAAATAATGGAATATTGAATATGTGGATGGGTCCGCAATGCTGGATCCACCGAGTCCGGAGAGTCCACCGAGAATGGTTAGACAAGTGAGGTGTGACAAAATTAACCATTATATAAAACGTTCAATAAAGTAAGGGATAACAGGTTTTGGACAATATAATAACCACGTGGTTGACAAAATACAAATCAAAACTTAATAAATTAAATAAATGAAATTCAAGAGTTATTAAATACATGACTAAATTGGACTAGCAACGTATAGTTGCAAATGAAAAACATATTTAAAAAACCAAATTTGAATCACAGGGACTCTCTTGAATTCTATAAAAAAGTTTCAGCAAGTATATAGTAGCAATTATATTCATAGAATTTCAAAAAACCCCCGAAGATGACACGTGAAGGTGTCGAAACGTTGGGTGTACAATTTTAATGTAATAGTTTGAAACTTAAAATAAAAATATTTTGAACGTTGAAGGCTGTTTAAAGGTTCATGAAAATCATCAATAATTACATATTTATATTGTTCCTGACCGGTTTCGGATTTTCATCCATCGTCAGAACAAATTCACCAAGTTCACGTAGAGGGTTCAGTTCAATGTAATGTCTCTGTTACACTCACACTTGTTGGTTGTATATATGCAACCAGTACAATATATTGCAATGGTTGAACATACACAGCCAACAAGTGTGAGTGTAACAGAAACATTGCGTTGAATTGAACTCTACACGAACTTGGTGAATTTGTTCTGACGATGGACGAAAATTCGAAACCGCTCAGGAACAATATAAATATCCATGCTACGAGGGATAAAATATCAGATAATAGAATATGATTGGAGCAAGAACAAGTAAATGTTTACAAATTTTGAATTGCAGATTAAAGATAACTCTCTTGCTGAAAATGAGAAGTTTTTCCAATTCGATTCCGGGATCAGTAAGAAATTGAGAAGACGATACAATTTATTTTAAATTTTTCAATGAATTGAAAAAAATAGTATCCTGAATCATGAAAAAAGAAATTAACATCACTAAAAATCAAGAATTGCATTCACTTGTATTCAAATTTATTATGAACTATTTCTTGAGAATATCTATGTCGTTTTATATGGATATTTAATAAATGATTTGTTGCGTAAATATTGACTTGTTTATTTGTGATATTTAAATTAATTAAGTGCAAACAGATACTGAGAAATTTATAATCATATGTTTGATTTTTATAAAACATACAACATAACAGTAAATCCAGCCCATACAAATAGGTGTGGTAAATTAATGACCATATACTAAGTATGTTATTTAGTTATCTGTACGGATTATTTGAATATTATTTATATGATTACAGGTTTCTTCAAAAAAATATTATTAAATTAGAGCTTCTGTTTTAACACTTTATTATTTATTACGTTCTAAATTTTAATGTGTTTTTGTACAATCATAAAGTCTAGAAAGGCACAACCGTTACCTCATTAATGATTAACAGATAACACACAGATTAACTTATAATTTTGTAGTATAAAAGGAAAGTAATACTGAGAAGTTTATGAAAACTAGCCAGAATCAAACATAAACTCTATTTAAACCAGTAATTCTTTTCCATTGCGTAAACATTGACATCACCTCGTAATATAATCATTATAACAATAATTGTCACTCTGCCTACCCTTAAAGTACAGTGTTGCCCTGCTCCTTCCATGAAAATATCGTATATTTCCCTAACATTCTTCGTTATACTAATTATAAATGAACTACTTTTTCTACAAGATAAACAGTCTTATATTTTCGATTCTTTTTTTTTTTCTTAATCCTTATACTTGAACTGTTCCTTAGCGGGCGGTAATATGTCTGAAATTCCTGTGGTTTTTCGTTTTGGAGTTGAGCTGTTCACAAATGTTTGCATATACTTATAGAAAAGCCCACACATTTTACTTATTCACGCAGACCGTTGTACTTAAAAACAATTTTATCGTACTTAAATACATTTGATATATATTTTTGACTGATTTTTTTTCCCTATTCTATAATGAATTTGTTCTTTTCTAAATTTGTAATCTTAAAGCAGAATGCTTTAAAGTAGAATTCTTATTAATTTTTTAAAATTATATTAATTTTGAAAATCTTGAATTTTATTTTATTTAGTTTTTATTTTTTTATCTATTTTTTTAAAACGTTTTATGTATAAAATAACACTGAATAAGTTTAAATAAAAACTTACACTTTAAAAATGGGTAATTTTCATAAGGAAAAAAAAATGGACCTGGTAAATGTGATGACCAAGCGTGACAGAGCAATAAGAATTGTCGAGAGAGGGAAGATCTAAAGATGACGTCATACTTATATCAATGGGAATTGTTGTCTAAAGTAACGCCATTGGTTGAATGTGCAATAAGCACAAATATATATAACTATGGGATCGCGCGCTGGCGCATACTACTGTTTAAAAATACTCCCCGCCACTTTTAGCTACAAGCTGTACACATACAATGTTCATCTCTCAAGGCAATCTCTTCATAATCAAACTACCTTTCGTTATTATCGTTTATTTCTTTCCATAAATTAAGATCGTATGGTTCTGTTATGTTCCTTTTCTAAACATTTACTAATAAATTCCTTGTGTATGGTCATGTGAGATTAATTTATTATCAGTAAAATGTTTCGGTAATGATAATTGATTTACATTAAAGTTATATCGGTGCAATATCTTTTCCAGCTTATTATTGCAGAAAGGCAAGAGTAATAATATATTTTCAAATCTATAACTGCCTGGAATCAATTAGAGAGACCATTAACGGACAGATAAATGAATCGCTGCATGCGAATCAAGCATGAGGTTCACATGTTTGATTTCAAAGCAATTTTCATATTCGTTTGGATATAACCCATTTATGATGAATGCAATTAATTTGCTTCAAAAGTTGTCTAAACCAACATCAAAATGCATTCCCAGATTCAGGAAGAATAAAATTCTACTAAATCTGGCATCGACCAGTTTCATTTGGTTTAAAAAAAACAATGAATAAACAAAATATACAAATTTGCAATTTTAGCCAAAGTTTTGAATCAGACAGCATTTTTATATATCTGAGAGAAAACGGAGAAACAGTACTAACTGCCGTAAATTTATTTGGGAACTTTCTGCATTGTGCTGTGCTATAAACAGAAAGTACTCCACAAATTTATCAATTTTTTTCATTATAAAATATGTCCGAGACATATAAGAACACAGAAATCATAGAAAAAACTAACTTTTAGATCAAATCTCCGATTTATTTAAAAATTAAAATTAAAACCTTACCTATAACTAGAAATTTATGAAGATTAGGGCCTTTGAGGACTTTTGGCTAGAGGACCTTTGTCTCCAAGTTAGTTTCTTCGTTCTACTACTACGGGTATCATTAGATTTCCGAGGTAGCGATACAATTTTTATAAGAGACATTTTCCGTGGTAGCCTGCTTCATTTTGTGGTCGTGGACCGGTTTCGGGCGTTCGCCCATCTTCAGGATGCGTTTTTTAGGCAGTGTGACAACACAGACTCGCACAGAGCAAACTGTTTCACACTAACTCGAGTTAGTATGAAGAGTTAGGGTGAAACTAAGATTGCTCTGTGCGAGTCTGTGTTGTCACACTGTCTAAAAAAGCATCCTGAAGATGGGCGAACGCCCGAAACGGTCGATGACCACAAAATGAAGCAGGCTACCACGGAAAATGTCTCTGATGCTTTCCAGCTCTGCGGACCAACCACCACAACAGATACAATTTTTACTTACTTACCCCTAGGGATCGTCAATATGGATTCACCATCTGCTAAGCAACCTGTGATGAAGTAGGATAGATCCCTACCCCTGTAAGTCCATCAACGGAAATTACAACTACAGTGAATGGTTTTTCTTTCTTTTTTCAGTTTTTTTTCTTGTAATTTTCTCAAAAATGGCTCCAACCATTTTCTTCATACTTGGTACGAAATTGATAAATGTGTATCAATTACACATTTAATGAGTTACAATTTTTATTTGGAATATTTCTCCGAAAAAAAGTTTATTTAAGGGGCCTATTGGGGGAGAGTTGGGGGATAGGTTTTCGTCTAAAGATGCTATTTAAGTTTACGAGATTCTATTTAAGTAATACTCATATTACACAATAATTGTAACGTCTAAATATATTATTAAAAATTTGGGTAGGTCCGCGATTCTGGATAATATCTGCTATTTTATCCGTTGCAGCATGCATAATGATTTTTATTACTGACCGGTTTCGAATTTTCATCCATCGTCAGAGCAGATTCACCAAGTTCATGTAGAGAGTTCACCTAACCTTATAATCTTCTTATAATCTCATCACATGTATACAACCAACAAGTGTGAATGTAATAGAAACATTACGTTGAAGTGAACTCTCTACACGAACTTGGTGAATTTGCTCTGATGATGGATGAAAATCCGTAACTGGTCAGGAACAAAATCAATACGCATACTACAACGGATAAAATACCAGATCTAATATATTAATTAGAAATAAATAAGTTGTCGAAATTCGGTGTTTGAAGAAAAACAATTAACCGGATGTACGTTTCTATTGAACAGTTTTTTCACTTTCACGGTTTTCTCCATAAACACAACAGCAAAATTTCATTAAATTTAGCGCACTAACTGTTCGTATAGAGACACAGTCACTTTTCACTTTTGTTAGAAACTTTGTTCCGAGAAATTAATTTAAAGAAGTTTGGGGGGAAGAGGTGGAAATTATGCTTTCCACCAAAAAAAGTCATTTTATTAAAGTTAAATTCTCCTAATTGATATAAAACTGAAATTAAACATTAAGAAAAATCTATAAGATTGGAAACAATTTATTTTTTTATTCTTTGTAGCTTTATTTTTATACTTCTCACCATTATTGTACTTCTATTTTCTACTTTTTATTTTTTAACATTTTATCATTTCATAAATAAGTTCACGTCACTGTTGTAATAACTACGTTCCTTGAGCCAAAAATAATGGCGATTTGTTTTCAGTGTGATAACATATTTGACTGGTTATAACATATTTTTACTTTCTCTTACTCCTAGTAAGAGAAAGTATTGTAATCGTGTCAAATTTTCGATATCGAGTTTTCACTGGAAATATCCGTTTTGAGGTCCCCTGAATAGAAAAAAATTGGTTTTTAGCAAATGGTTTGTGTGTGTGGAAGAAAGTAATGAAAGTGGAAGAAAGCAATGAAAATAAATAGTTTAGAGTTTAGAATATTTTATGGTATCCAAAATTGTATTTTAATATTTTATAATTATCTTAGTGCTGTGAATTTACCTTCAAAAAGAGTGTATTTTAGTGTAAGGCACTGTAAATTGTGGTCATTGCTAGTAGGGAAACAAAGGCACAAAATATAAATACAATGCGACTTGGCCAACTGCTTTGTTAGAGAGCATTCCTTAGAACAGTCAGACTTCTGCCTTCAAAGAGGACAGTCGTATTCTGCTTCCAAAGCCAGAACAATTCTGGAATCGCTCTCTTAGTATCAGTGCCAGTTTCACAATAAATTAAATAAGTTTATAAGTGTTATCAAATAAGTTGTAGTTATTATTTTAACAGAATATATTTATTGTTAACAGTGGTGACTTCTTAATTATTCTTAATACTTCTATCTTTTCCTCAATCATACTTACAAGCCCTAATACGAAACCACTCGTGCTACACAACCAGCTACTACAAATACACACACATCATCACACCAAAACATTACATGTGTGTGTGTGTGTGTGTGTGTGTGTGTGTGTGTGAATGTAAGTATGTGAACAGCATAGCGCAAAAACGAAAAACCGTAGAAAGTTGAAACTTCATATTCCGTTTAGGTATCACTATGGGATCTGATACTACGTTAACTGTCGAAATTCCTCAACCGGAAGTACCACTTTACTAGTTGAATTTTTTACTTTTTTGCAATTTTCTCAAAAATGACTACGACGATTTTCTTTAAACTTGAAACATCAGCCACACATACAAAGAGCAACAACTTTTATTTGAAACATATCGCCGGGAAAATGCATTAAAGGGCACTTTTGGGGGAGAGGTGGGGTTAGGTCATCTAAAGTGCTATTTCAGTTTATTAGACATTCTGTCATCTAAATAATGTTAATTAGAATTAAATATGTTGTTGAAATTCCGAGTTTGAAAAAAAATCACATAACCGGAAGTTTGTTTACTTTACCACTTTACTGAATGATTTATTCACTTTTTCGCAATTTTCTCAAAAATGGCTCCGATTTTTTTGAAACTTCGTTTATAAACTAAACATGCAATGATCTACAACTTTTATTTAAAACATTTCTGTGGAAAAATTCTTTTAAGGGCACTTTTAGGGGAGGGAAGGGGTGATGTTTTTCTCTAGAGTGCTATCATAGTTGATTATACAATTCCATCATCCAAACATAATTAATTAGAAATAAATAGATGGCTGAAATTCCGAGTTTCAAGAAAATTAGTAAACCGGAAGTGCGCTTTTATTGAACAGTTTTTTCAGTTTTCGACGAATTTCATTAAATTTGGTACACAAACTATAAAATTTGTCAATTACAATTTTGAGAACTGGAGTAAGAGAAAGTTGTGTGAATGTTTCACACCAGATTTTTCATCTTCGAGGATAGAATTCGTATAACAACTATTTCACTAGTACAGTTTAATTTATTAAATTATACATTAACATGTTTTACAGGCTTATTAACAATTTTTTTTGTTTATATAGCACCTTTTTGCTGCAGGATGTGTGATAACTGTAAGTACACTTTAATTGAAGCATTTCGCATGTCCGCTGAGGAATCATTAGTGATCGGATTTCTTTAGGGTGATATGGCTGCTTAATTAACCAAAAAAATGTGCCCTCGTAATCACATTTATAAATATCTTCCCCGTTGTAGAAAACTTGACCCTGATGGGACAAGGTGTAATTTCTCCCATCAAATCAGAAGCAATACTTTTTTTTTTTTGGATTGGACTACCTAAACTATAACAGAAATTTTTAACTTTATCGCTTCGGGCTAATCTTTAAGTTATGAACTTAAAGTCTTCCTCCATATAGTTGTGGACTGGAGTAATTTCTGCTGCTAGGTCTACGTGGGTTATGTTTCAAAGAACATACTTTTTGGGTGGTCATGGGATAACAGTTGATATTGACGAAGCCAAATTTGGCAAATGTAAATACAAAAGAGGACACGGAATAAGAAGTCAATCGGTTTTCGGTTGTTTTAAAAGGGGGACAAAAAAAAATGTTTTTTCAAACCTGTTGAAAACAGAACAGCCACAACATAAATGATCGTTATTCCCAGCAGAATATTACCTGGGACCACCATCATCTCCGATTCTTGCCGACATCTACGATCTTCTATTAGCAGACCGGGATTATGATTATCTCCGGGTCAATAATTCAGTTAATTTTGTAGACCCTCGATCTGGGGCATATACGGAGTTTTATTGGAAGAAAGAAAAGAAAAACCATTCTTGATTCGCGGCTTCATCAATTCCTTCAAGATATTGCTTCTGTGTATCCTCCCGCGTGATTAATATAGACACATTTATTTGGATGCATGTTTAAAAGAAGAGAAAGCAAAAAAAAAAGGTTTTATTCTTTGTTTTTGCATGCTTTCATTTAATTTTTAATGATTAATGTTTGGCTTTCTTTTTTTATGCATGCTCTGTTACTACATGATATTTTTATACGTTTTTAAATAAATCTATAATTGTAAAATTGTCAATGATACTAATAATAACTTTTCTAGATGAAGGTTTATAAATAATATGACTAGGTAAAATGGAGTGGATATAGAAATTATATTGGAAAAGAATTAAATCAAAATGTAGATAAAAACCAATTTTTTCTGGTGATCACTGATCTAAAAAAAAAATCGAAGCGCGCCGAGCAACATACCGAGAAACTTTTGCGAGAAGCGCAAAGAAAAATCATTTAAAAATGTTATTAGGATGAGGTGAGAACAGTAGAGTGTAAATTCGATTAACTATCGATGTTGTGTAGTAGACGTAAGTAGTGCTATATGAAGGTTAGTAGGTGGGAGCGTGTCAGCCATCTTGTCCAACAAAACTCACTTTTACCAAACTGTTTTCTTACCTTTTTAATAGAAATAACTAGTAGGTTAAATTAAGCCAGCCAACCAAACTTTACACCATCAGCATCACAGGAAAATCAAATAACTATAAATAGAATCTATTTCTTTTTTTAAAATTACATAATTCTAAGACTTTCTTTAAAAAAATAAAGAAATTATTCAACCATCAATTTGGGGTGAATGCCATTTCTATTCCAAGATATGTAATATTAATTAGAATATTTTGTATTTACAATTCAGATTTCTAGGTAATTAATCATTAATTTTTGCTAGTTATTATTATTTTCGCAATATCGACATACGTATAGTTGTGCAGCCCCACTTTTAGAAATAAAGTGTTTGTTTAATTTTTTACACTGTAATGTTAAGTAATACCTGTCCATTAATACCTGTGAAGACAAATTACTAGATTTTTAAAATAATCCCTAATAACACTAAAATTATTTTTAGAAATAACCAACAATAAAATCTCTAAAATAGAGTTCTCTGGATAATTGTGAACGAGAGTGGACCGTCACTACTCTACAGTCCCCTACCTTCTATATTTAGTCTATAGTTAATGCTACGTTTAGCCTAATGTGTAATTAATTAAAATACCCGATATTTTATCCTATTATTATGTTAGTTTCTCTTACATTTTCCTTATTTCCCCCCCCCCATTATTTTCCCTTTTCCAAGCTTTGTTTCCATTCAACACACACTATTCACATGTTTCTTATTTATTACTTTCTCATTTTTTTTTAAATTTTCTAATTACATTCATATCACATATAAAGCATTTGAAAAAATAACGGTTAACAATCACTTTCGTATCAGTGCAAGTTGTGTCAAGGTCGTCCTCTCTGAGTAGGTCAAGTACATACATACACCTATTTATTACAATATTGTTTTTTTTTTTTTTTTAATTTAAGGCGCGTCAATATCTATAGTCATTGGTGCCCTTCTCAGTGCACGGCCGGCCTCCGGACAATTTTCTCTTGTTACAGACACAACACTGTCCATCACCAGTATGAATTTATCACGTTCGATCAGTTTACACGGCTTGGACTTATCGATATTTGTTTGGACGGAATAAATGAATCCTGCTACTTTTTGTGCAGTGCTAATTAAAAATTAATTGGTATGAAAAAGGTTATTGAAAATTTTAATCAATACAAAACTAGAAGAATTGATTTTTATCTTCTAATAATATTTTTAATGATGCAGATTTTATAAAGTACATATATGTAATTAATTTTTTCTATAATTTTTTTTTTAATTAAGGCGCGTCATCATCTATGGTCATTGGCGCCCGGAGCCTTCTCAGTGCCGGCATCCAGACAGTGTCCTCTCGTTACAGGCAATACTGTCCACCAGCGGAAGTGAGCTGTAGAGGCTCCTAGGAAGAAAAAATCTAAGGATAGCACAGCTGGACTCGAACCCGGGTCCTCCGCGTGGGAATCCAGTACGCTAACCACTTAGCTATTCCCTCCACTACAATATTGTTATTATGATTATTATTTTTTTTTTTCCGGCGCCTCGACTGCCATGGTCATTAGCGCCTCCACTCGTTTAAACTTTCTCGTTCTATGGCCACTCGAGCTGGGATGGCACAGGTTAACCTGTGTGGCTTCCACACACAACACCTTGCTCAGCAAGGCAGGGTGGAGCCACAGGTATTCGAGGATCTACCCACACATCCCCTCTTATATCATCGATCTAGTCGACGAGGAGGAGTGTGGGTTTATTGTTTGTGCCATCCCTTATTTTATAAATAACTGGGGTCGACTCTAATGTAACAAAAATTACTATTTATTCATTAAGCTATATATAAATAAAGGTGTTTATTAAGTGTATTGTTTACAAAATAATTAAATTGATATCTTTAATTAATAATTGATTGTAATACAATAATATCGTAGAAGAGGCTATTTACTGTACAACTTGGATGTGCAGTACTTTAAACTAATGTTCCTGCACATCTTAAAATGATCAATTAAGTTTAACTTAAAGCTATGGGGTTGAAATACTTTTATAAATTTTCTTTCAACCCCTGATAAAAGAAAACCTACTCTATGCATTCATGCTAACATTCTCGCCAATAAATACTTTTAAACTACTAAAAGAAAAACATTCATCCTAATAAATACTTGCTCGCCAATAAATACATTCAGACCAATAAAATACATTCACGCTTATAAATACATTTTCGCAAATAAATACATTCATGCTAATGATTCATTCATACTATGCATTCACACAAGGGGAAAGTACTCGATATTCCTTTCCCCTTTATAATAAATAAACTAACCTAATTGGGTGAAGTACTCGATATTCCTTCACCCAGATTCACCTAATCTAAGTACTAACCTAAATTTTATTATATACATTTATAGATCTTAAATAAGTAAATAGCCTCCTTGTGTAAGGAGAACCCTCTTGTAAAATAGCGCGCTTGTCATATGGCAGGCCTGCTTCTTCCCTTTGTGTACGCAGAGCCTGACATCCTACCAACACATGTGCCACCGTCAGCCTTTCTCGGCATCGAGGGCACCTCGGTCTTCTTTCACCAATAAGGAGGTGCCCAATCCTTAGGGGGCTGCAAGGGAGGAGTAATCCAGCCGGTGATTCCATTCCCTCCACATATGAATTTAATCAGTATTGGGGCGGATTATGGTCGGAGGCTGCGGATTATAACCGACAGGCTCCGTGGCTGCGGCATCTGGCAGAGGACCGTGATTCTCGCCCAGCTGTGGTGTTTGAGAATTTTGAGGTAGGCGAAATTAGGAATGCGCTCAGCCGATGCCCGAATTGGAAGGCCCCCGGTGCCGACGGTATCCACTATTTCTGGTGGAAGAAATTCACAACCACGCACAATAGTTTAGCCACTTGGTTGAGTCATAATGTTCGCAGGCCGGAATCCATGCCGCTGTTTATGACTAGTGGACTGACCTTCTTGAAACATAAGGGGGGCAGCACCCGGGACCCAGGTAATTATAGACCTATCACGTGTCTGTGCACCATTTATAAGGTACTCACCACATGCCTAGCTGACAGAATCTTTGATCATGTTGATGGCCAGAACATCATATCGGAAGCGCAAAAAGGCTGTGCGAGAGGCACTTACGGGTGTAAAGAACTTCTGACGGTTGACTCTGTAGTTATGGAACAGGCTAAGAGAATGAAACGTAATCTGTGCATGGCATATATTGACTATCAGAAAGCATATGACTCGGTACCACACACCTGGCTGATAGATATCCTGAAAATATATGGGGTGCCCACCAGTATAGTAAGCTTCCTCAGTACAGCCATGGGGAGCTGGCGCACATACTTGATTACCCCGCAAAATGCGACCACTGCGCGGTCCAGATCCATACCGGTCAGGAGGGGTATCTTTCAGGATGACGTATTGAGCCCACTCTGGTTTGTCCTCGCGGTTAACCCGCTGTCTCGATTGCTTGATTCCTCAGGCTACGGTTATTCTTTGAGTGGCACCGCTGCGTCCGAGCATACGTTATCACACTTGTTGTATATGGATGATCTGAAGGTATACGCTGGTCGCAAAGACTGACTCAAACTCCTCCTTGATCTGGTCAGAATGTTCTCCGCAGACATCTCGATGACTTTCGGACTTGATAAATGTCGCACTCAAACGATCCTACGTGGCAAAATAACACCCACTCCTAATCAGATCGATGACCGTAGGGAATTCGAAGCTATAGCGGAAACAGAAATGTACAAATACCTGGGGATACAGCAAGCGAGAGGCATAGAACACAAAGTGGTTAAGCAGCTTGTGATTGACAAGTTCAAAAAGCGTCTTCACTTGACAGTTAAGACAGGTCTCCGAAGTGGCAATTTGACTCGGGCTATCAACTCGTACTGCGTTCCGGTCTTGTCGTATACGTTTGGGGTGATAAAGTGGTCCGCCACAGAATTGGGGGCGCTGCAGCGCTCAATTAGAACAGCGCTTACCAGGCAAAATAAACACCACCCCAGGTCTGCCATCGAAAGAATCGAGTTGCCGCGATCGGAAGGTGGACGTGGTATAGTCAGTATCGCGGGCCTTCATTATACACAGGTTGCTAGAATGAGAGCTTATTTCTATACTCACTGGGACTCGAGTCTGATCGGGGCAGTAATTGCGGCTGATAAGGGATGCCGGAGGTTCGGGACTCCAGCACTGATATGGCCGCAGCATGGCGTGCCAAGGCCTTACATGGGCAATACCCCGCAGCGCTAGAGGGTGACGCCATAGACAAAGAGGCGTCAGTGATGTGGCTTACCCATGGGCAACTTTACCCAGAAACTGAGGGGACCCTAATTGCCATTCAGGATCAGGTGGTGGCTACCAGGTACTATATGCGTTATATTACAGGAGATGTCAGTATCCAGGATGTCAAGTGCAGATTATGCCACTCTGCCCCAGAGACGATCCACCACCTTCTTTCTGCCTGTCCAATGTTGGCACAGACAGAGTACCTTAAGAGGCACAATAGTATGGCCAAGATTCTGCACCGGGAGTTGGCATTGAAGTTGGGTATTCGCTCAGTCGTCCCACCCTACTACCAGTATGATCCCGAACCGGTGCTAGAGAGCTCCGGGCACACAGTCTATTGGGATCGCGTGGTGCTCACGGATCACACACTAGAGGGCACCCGACCTGATATTGTGTGGCACAATAAGAGTGAGGGTAAGGTTTATATCATAGACGTTACAGTCCCGGACTCGGCTAATGTTGTGCGGGCCTTCAATGAGAAATTGATTAAGTACAGGCCGCTGGCAGCTGAGGTTGCTTCTCTTTGGAGAGACGTTAAATCTGTCGACATTGTGCCGATTGTCATCTCTGCAGCTGGTTTAATCCCGCGCGCTATCCAGGATGGACTGCTCCAACTTAAGATCAATAGAAAGACGCTAGCTCTAATGCAGCAAGCTGTAATCCTCCATTCCTGTAGGACCGTCAGGGAGATTTTGCTGCAGGGAAAGGACGAACCAGGGCCGCGGGACCCCTCATAACGATGGCCAAGTCGGCCTATTACTGATATAAAAATACATAAAAATACAAAAAATTAAAAACTGACGAAGAAAAGAAAAATGTTCACTTATAGTGATCCAGATGCCTCCCTTGCCTAAGGGCCGCGAGACACTTAAAAAAAAGAAAAGAAAAGATAATAATAATAATAATAATAATAATAATAATAATAATAATAATAACCCCGTAGGGGGAAGTGGACTAGCCACTTCTTCAGGGATCTAGGCGTCCCTGCGGGTTTCCCAGCCTAACAACACTACAAAATACACTCATACTGACACCCTTAACACTACACACTACACATAGGACCTGCAGAGGTAGTTGATGTGTGCAGCTACTTGGGTTCAGCGCACCCACAGGTAAACTTGAGCTCCCCACCACACACACTTACTCACACCTGAACACTCGACACTTTACAGACGACCACACACACTGCATGAACAAGGACACGCACTCGTTGAGAGCTCGGAGTATAAATATCTCTCCCTCGTGCTTGCCGGCTCGAGGCTTTGGGGCTAGGGTGGAAAAGGGGATCCTGGGCATTGAGGGAGACAACGACCTGCGGGCGTCCGATCCCAACACATGTCTTTGGCCTCGGCTTCACCTGAGAGCTCTACCTGGCAACACCTCCTAATTTTGACTGAACTTTTTTAAATTAAAGACGCTTAAACCCTGAAAGTCAGTTTAAATAATTCCACGTCATCTGACATGAAGATTTCAGCCAAAAACTATATCATCAGGACATGCAAACATTTCTCTGAATGTTGAATATGTGGATGGATGTTTGTAGAGTTTTTTATGATTTTCACGAAAATGTCTTCGTCTTTATAGTTTTCCTTAAAATTATACTACCTATACACACATTCATAATTCTATATTTGTAACATACTCAAACGCTTATTTAAAGCGTTTTCTTTTTCAGGCAGTTGGTTTTTTTTTGTTTTTGTGGAGGAACCTGAATACGCTACAACGTCAATTTTTCCTCCAAAGTGCCAGTACTATGTGTAGTTCCATGACTTATAAAATATTTGAGAAACATTAAAAGCAAAAGCTAGAATTTCAGATTTTGAAGAAAATCAGATAATTGAATTGCGACTTTTCAGAAGAAATCTGTTTTTGTTTGGGAGGGGAGGGGGGAGATTTTCCAGAATACGACTGTAAATATTTTCTTTAAATTCGGTATGTTAATTGAACATAAATTAATTATCCCATTCATTAGCAAAATATTTTTCTGGAAAAAAAAATGTTATTCTAGTTTTAGATTGATTCTGAGAGACGTGTAACTGATCCAAGTTTGATCACAGCGCGATCTTCTGTACCACACTATTATTACATTGAGCTTTCTATCAGTATCTTCTGCTTTGTAAATCAACTTAAATATTCAATAAAAGTTCCAAATTGAGGTAACAATTTTTTCAATATACGTAAATTGGATTAACTAAGTGGATAGTCGTGTAATTGTTTCTCAATAGATATTTTGTTTGAAAATATCTTGATGGATGGGTAAAAATAGGACTTTTGAAAAAATTAAACATTAAACTGAGAGCCTTGATTTCAAATTTATGAGAGTCCAATCACGTTTTCTAAAGTTTTTTGTTACCCCCCTCCCCCCCGGTTCGAAATAAACAAAAAAATAATTATCTTTTCTTTTCTTATATTATCGTGTTTTAATCTTTCCTAACAATCCATGCATCATGCCATCAGTGGGTAAATACAGCTGCCAAACATCAACAAATTCCATCATTCTACAGAAATAATAAATAATTACAATTCATAATTGCTTTTTTTTCCGCTATCTATATTCCAGGCAGTGTATTAGCTAATAAATTTGAAGTCATATACAGAAATAAATTATGTATAAAAATAGTAAATGAGTAAATAGATAAATAAATAAATAAATTATTCAAATACCACAGTAAATAAGATCTTATCGAAGACACTTCCATTGGTTGGCCTACTACTTGTTACAGACTTAAAGACTCATCTATTACAGTATTTAAATATATAATAATATAAATAAGTAATTATTATTATGATCATAATCTGTATATATGTGCTGTTTAAGAGATTTATGTTTAAAAATTTTAAATTTGATCATTTAATACTTTTGGTTTTTATCGAATTAAACTAAGATCAATTGTTATATTTTGGGAATTGATTAAAATAACGGCATATTTGCTGAAGTGCTTCAATATTCTGTTTTGGTAAAATTACTTCTACGTATACTAATTTACATAGAATTTAGCTATAGATTTAGAAATGTAAAGGATTAGACGTATCTAAAGAAACAATGTCAGACTTCTTCATAATTAGAGATTTCCTTTTGGAAAGTTCTAAATATGAAGCACAAAATATCCCAACCATATTTGGGATACTAAATATCCCAAATATGACTGGAATATTTGTTTGCCCCTGTTAGAGGTGATTAGGGGTCCGAGAAGAGCATTATATGGACATCCTGTTGGTAAAAAGTTGCGAAGCAGGTCCCGATTGAAAACTTAATAGGATATACAAGAAGAATTGGGAGCCTATGGCCAGCCAGTGATAGAGAACACTGGAAAATGATTGAAATAGGTAAAGAGCTGTGAAGTGCTTCAAGAACTGTTATAGCCCAAGAGTAAGTAAATAAATGCAAATCATATTATGATTGATTGTCAAAATATAAAAAGTTTTTGTATTGAAATTAAACGAGTGTTCCAATTTTATTACTTCATTGAAGAACTTTCTTTTCATAGCCACAAAATTCACCAATCGTTAAGAAACATTTCTTTGCATGCTCAAAAGGCATTTAAATTTCAATCAGTGATTAGTTGGGGGTGGGTGTTAGTGTAGTGGTTATTAGCACGGACTTGTAACTGGGAGGTCCCTAGTTCAAGTCCCGCGTATAAACTGCTAAATTTTATATTCGTTTGAAAAATGCTAATAATAAAGTAGGGGGCTTCCACGACTTCTACGACACTTAATTTGATAGTTGGACGTTAAGACCATCTGAAATATAAATTGATTTCAGTTGGTTTTTCACTCTAGGGGCAATTTCCAAGTACTAGAGTATTCCATCCTACAAAATATTAGGTTAATTAAATGTATCGTAAAACTCTTTTCCATTGGGATTTGTGAAATTCATTAAGAGATAGTCATCTGAGAATTTAATCTAAGATTTTGTTTGTTAAAAAAAATTATATATGAAACTATTAAATATTACATTATTTTTAATTGATGAATTTCATAAATCTGTGGTCAAAACAAAATTTAAGCCCGCAGATGAACAATGTTCGAGTGTTCAAATTTTCACAATACAATTAGATAATAGTTGTATAAACTTGTGAATATAAAAAGCACTCATTTTTTATCAATATTATATAGATTATTGGATTGTATAAACTAAAGTAGCGTCTTTAGAAGAAAGCATAGGCCCATTCCTCCCATAATAACCACTTAATATGAATTATCCCGAAAACTAGGAATAATAGTCAATACACAAACTTTTCACTAAATTAAAAGACTCTACCCCGACAGAACTACAATCAGATTTTATTTATAAAATAAATTGCCAGCAATGTCCAGCCATTTATATTGGTCAAATGAAACAATATTAAAAAAAATAGGTTATACCACATGACTATGACTGTAGAAAACACAAACCTAACTCTGAAAACATAACAGCACTCACTAAACTCCATACTGAAAAAAGACATGATTTTGAATTTTCTAACACCAATATTTTGGCAACTGAACGTAATAGGAAAAAAATTAATTTTTTTAGAAATGCTATATATAAAATAAACAGAAAAATTCAATTAATTACAGGACAGATACCAACAATCTCTCTTCAATTTATCATAACCTCATTTCTTAATCCCTGTGACCTTGTTTTCCAAATAGACCCCTCTCTCCAATAGTTCGGTTATAATTATGCCTGCCCGCTGTTCACTATGATTTCTTTGTTCACTATTCTCTGTGATGTTGAGGTGTTCTCAACTTTTTTTATTATCCAAATTTATACATAAGTTTTAAATTTGTTATGTTTTGAAGATTATTTAATAGTTTTTTAATCAAACTCTTCTGATTTTCTGATTTTGTTTCTTGATTTTGACTTTCAAAAAAAAAACCTGTTATATTTATATGTTGCAGGCCTTGAAAGAGACAATATATTTGTCGCAACGTTGGTAAGAATTTAAGTTTTCTTATGTTTAAAAAAAAAAAGACCGAATTTCACAATCCTTTTCCTTCATATAAGAACGGTCGAGAAGAATCTTCCATAATAGTCAATATAATAAGTTTAAAGAAAATCAGTTTCGAGAAAATCCCCCAATGGGAAATTCCATCCAAATAAAGTGATATTGCCATTTCACCGATTTTGACCAAACCTTTATTGCCAGGTCGCCCGGTGGAATTTGAGCGAAAAATCAAACTTAAACTTTCAACAATTTTTTTCTGTTTTTGTTTTATGCTGACCGCACCACCTAAATCACATTCGCATATAAGACTAATTTCAAAAATTTGACGCTATTGCAATTTTTTTCCTCTTACAGTGTAAGAGAAATTAAAAATAAATGTGTTTATTTTAAGCGATCATTGTCTGTGTGATGTATGCAAGAAACATAAAAATATATTAATTTAAGAAAAAATAAAAAATATCAAGAATATGTGACAATTCCCTTGCGAAAACACACTTTCCAGTTAGAAAAATACAGTTATTGGAAAAGTTGATCAACCTTGATAGCATTGTACTACCCCCTTCTCCTCACAGGGGAGGAGCTGAACAAACAAAGAGAAGACATTCTTTTCAGGACAGATTTGTTGTAGACACAAAGAGAACACATCAGAACTGTACCAGTTTTAAGTTATAACATAAGAATTATTATTATAAGCTTATTATTGTGATATTTTAAAGTAACTTAATTTCTCTTAGAGAATAATATATCTGCTTTAAAAGCAGTGTGATCTCTTGATTATTTCTTAATACTTCTATCTTTATCTCAAACATACAAGCCCTTTTACTAAACCGCTCGTGCTACTACAAACATAGAACACAAACATCACCAATTACATTACATCTGCGTTGATTTTACGAGTTGCAGTTCGACTAAATTATATTATTCACAACAAATCCTCTTATATGGAGTATTATTATTTCTCAATTACTACGTTCTTTTTCATGTACTTTAAAAAATTCGAACTCTTCTTTCTGAGACCACATTTTAGGCCGCCTAAAGCATAAAAAATTAATAATTTTTACTATCGTATGAAAAGATTAAAATATGAAAACTTGGAGAACGATCAATAGCAAAAGAATCACTCCACTTCAAATATATGATTTTTATAAATAAAAAAAAAAAAAAAAATACTTAAAATCAATCAATAGAGTCTCAATTAATAAGATAATAAATTGCAATCAGATTACATAAAAAAAAAAAAAAAGAAGTATTTAAGCATGACTAATAAAGATGCTTTAATTAATAAGAAGTTAATACTTGTTACCTTCTTTAAAAGAACCAGTTGTGTGTCTTTAACATTTTTCACATAGTTTTGGTTAATTAGGCCAAGTAAAGATTGTTAAAACTAATTGCAAGTGTGATCTGTTGTAAACAGTTTACTTAACCAGTTTCTATCACTTCCTCTATCTTCTTTTCTCTTTTATTTTTAACCTCTTCCTTCAATATTTGATTTTTGCTTTTATCAGCGTTTTGTTCATTCAAAAATTTAACCAATATCTAAATTAATTTTTAGACTCATATATATATATAAAAAGATAACTGGACCACAGATTGTAGATAAATTTCTAAAGATTATAATGGATTATAGAAGATTATAGATTTATTCAAATTAATCTGTTCAAACAACTTCTGATTTTATTTACTTCTTATTACCTTTAAAATGATCAATCTTTTCTTTCTTTTATATAATTTCATTAAATATATAATTTATACGTTTTAAACAAATGTAATAAGAGTAATTAATTGGCAGAAATCTATTATAATTGTAATAAAAGGAGTAAGAGAACGCCGTGAGAGTATTTAACAACAGATAATTTCGATTTACAATCGAGTACAGGTACTGACCACATGAACGCAACGAGAGTGTGAAAATACTTTTACTCACGTATTAAATATTAATTTTTTTGTTACAACTGTATTAAATTTACTTTTTATTTTGGATGAAAATAAAAATAAATGAACAGCTGCAAAAAATATTGACGATGTATTTTAATAAATTCAAATCAAATACTCCATCTTACTTATAACCTGTACAGTTTGGTATTAACCTCAAATCCACTTTGTCTGGGGAATAATGTTTTGATTTGATTTCGTGTATGGCCGTTATCTAAACTCTTGTCTATTCTCTTTAACACACACATACAGATATTCGCTAAAAATCTTTTTTTTCTCACTCACAGGACCTCAAAACATGTGTTTTCGGTGAAAACGTAGCTTCGAAAATTTGACACGATCATAGTAAAAAAGAAAATTTATTAATCTTTTGGGGAATATGTCAGGACTTCTTATTGTTTTTTTTTGGATGGGGCGGTGGAGACTTTCCCAGCACTAGCCTGGATGCTGCGCTAGCCTGGTGTACAGCATTACGTCAGAGCTCTAGGCCTGAAGCTTGCCCAAAATTGAGCACCTCCGATCTATTTATTACAAGCACAACTCCTGGGGGTCAAGTCAGCTTTCTTTCCTGTTTTCTCGGCTCTCTTACTGATGTAAGAGGAAGTATTGTGATCTCACAAATCATTGAAATTTGAATTTCATCATGGAAATATATGTTTCGAGGTCTCTTGAATTAGGAAAAACATCAGGTTTGAAACACATGCGAGTTTTTCTTATCGCAATGGTTGCAATCATTTTAGGACTAATTTACTTCAAATCAGGAATTTTTACCTTATGTATAGTTGGTTTTAGCGTTACGTACAATAAGGGCAGTAGAGATTATGTACTTGGCTTTTTTAGGTCATAAGGTAAATAGCGTTGGAGATTATTTATTTGTCTTTTTTTTTAGGTAAATATTACATGTAAATTTACGAATGTGATGGTAGTATAATGGATGTGAGAAGGAAAGTTTTATAGAGAATGAATTTTAGGAATGATGAAGAAAACTAGGTGATATGCTGAACACTGTATAATGAATAGAACTCAAGGCCTTTACAGTGAAATAAAAGTTAGGTAGCGAAAGAATGATAAAGAGACAGACCGGCTGAGTAATAAAAAGGTAGTAGATGAGTTGCTGACTTGATGTACTGTTATGTAAACTGTCGTTAAAAACTGTCCTGACTGTTCTGTTGTCGCTTTATTTATATTAATCGAACATCCCTTTCTAATCATGCCTATATGGGGGGGAGTAACCAACTTTTGATTCCTTTATTGTTTGCTTCTTCGCTCATCGCATCCCATTACAGTAGTGTCCTAGTTCAGTACCCAGCAGAACTTATAAAGGCAGTTTGAATTAAGCGTAGCTAGTTAGAGAGGAATGGCTACTAAGATTTACTGTGGCTCCTTACGGTGTAAGGGATGATCTCATTGGACTGTAGTCGACAGTAAAGTCGTATAATGTAAGTGTGTGCTTGAGTTTACCTAGTGGGAACACTAAATCCAATTAGTGAACATATCAACTACTTCTCCAGGTCCTGTCTTGTTTAATATTTGGGTATGTGACAAGTTAAGAGTTGTTCGTATTGTTAGACTGGGTTTGTGTCCGGAGGAACATCAAATCCAAGAAGTACAAGCTTTTTTGCAATCATAGAGTTTCTCATTAATAAATTCGCGATCGCAAAACTTCCTCTTACTAGGAGTAAGACAAGGCAAAAGGAAAATGCCTATTTTTTTTTTAGGCAGATTTTATTAACCAAATTAGGACCAAATATGGACGATGACCGAAAGCATATTGCTAGCCAATTAATATCTTTTCAACAAATATAAATTTAGTAATTATCCGCAGGTCTCAGAATTGAGGACCTCCCCCAGGTAGAAAGGCCTTGCTCACCAAAACCTGCTCCTACAAATTAATACAGTGTATTCATTATATAACAAGACAAATAAATCATTTGTTTAGTTAATTTGATTTTTTTTAATTTCCAAATCAATGTTATTATTTTTGAACACAAATTTAAAAAAATCCTTTCTCTCCGAGCATAGGTGAACCACAAGTTATCAACCAATCATGTAATAAATACTAATAAATATTCTATTTACTTCTGTATTTTATTTAGTTCTATTTCTGTTTGCAGAATGTCAACCTTTCAACAATTAGTTATAAAATATCGCTAGCAATTTTATTTTTTTTATTTCTATTTTAAAGAAAATATCTTTAAATAATTTTTATATTTAAAATTATATAAAAACAACCGTTGTTTTTATTCTTAACGGTTTGAATGTTAGATAACGAACTCGATAAATGTAAATTTACATAAAATATTGCATGTAAACGGCTAATATTTAGTGAGTAATTTCTCTAAACGTTCTCGATTATCTGTGTAAATGAGATTTTTTACGATCTTCCTTTTTAATAATATTATTTTTACTTTCTAAAAGGAAATATTGTGATTGTGTCAAAGTTTCGAAATTATTATTTTTGTTTTGTTGAAAAATACATTGTTTTTGCGAATGGTCTGTGTGTGTGTGTACAAAATGTCTCAAAGACGAAAAATCGCAACAAGTTTCAACATAATAGACTATCTTCAACACTTCTGACATGAAGATTTCGGACAAAATCTTGAAGGCGTTTTATTTTTTTTACTTTCTCTTACTCCAACCAAGTAAGAGGAAGTATTGTAATCGTGTCCAATTTTCAATATCACGTTTTCACCGGAAATATCCGTTTTGAGGTCCCCTGAGGCAAAAAAAAGTGGTTTTTAGCAAATGGTCTGTGTGTGTGTGTGTGTGTGTGTATGTATGTATGTACATGAACAGCATAGCTCACAAACGAAAAATCGCAGAAAGTTCATACTTGATATTCCGTTTCAGTATCACTGTGTGATCTGACAGTACGTTATCTGTCAAAATTCCTCAACCGGAAGTGCCATTTTACTGAGTGTTTTTTTTTTTACTTTTTTGAAATTTTCACAAAAATGGCTCCAACAATTTTCTTTAAACATCGTGTAGTAGAAGAACGAAATAGAAAAATAATAGTTTAGAGTTTAGAATATTTTTATAGTATCCAAAATGTATTTGTTAATATTTTATAATTATCTTAGAGCTGTGAATTTAACTTCAAAAAGAGTGTATTTTACTGTCAGGTACTGTAAATTCGGATCATTAAACAAAGGCACAAAATCCGTTAGAGTAACTCTTTTGTACAAGAATTCCCACGCCCGAGAGAGAGAGCAATTCCAAAGAAGAGAGTCTAAACATTAGCTTTCAAAGAGTAGACACAGTCTTAACTCAGCCTTCAAACCATACAGACAGTCGTTTCTGCTTCCAAAGCCAGAACAGTACACTTCAGGAATCTGCTTAGTGCCAATGATAGATATTTGCCTTTATTTAGATATACTTCTGATTTTATTGTAATGTGCTTAAATTTGTTTAGAAAATAATATATTTATTTTAAAACCAGTGGTACTCTCTTGATTATTTCTTAATACTTCATTCTCTTTTAAACGTACATATTTGCAAAGCCCTTTTTCTACAATACCGCTCGTTACTACAAACACGTCATCACACCAAAACATTACAATCGGTACATCAACTACACATAGAAAGAATCTTATTTGAAATATTTCTCTGGGAAAATGCATTTAAGGACACTTTTTGTGGAGGGGTTGGGTTAGGTTTTTCATCTTAACAGCTATTTCAGCTTATTAAACAATTCTATCATCTAAATAATGTTAATTAGAATTAAAAATGTTGTTGAAAATCCGAGTTTGAAAAAATCGGATAACCGGAAGCTTTTGTTTTAACACTACACTAAATGATTTTTTTCCATTTACGCGATTTTCTCAAACATGGTTCCGACGATTTTCTTTAAACAACTTATATAAACTAAACATACAAATATCTACAACTTTTATTAAAAACATTTCTCTGGAAAATTCATTTAAGGGCACTTTTGGAGGAGGGGTAGGGTTATGTTTTTCTCTAAAGTGCTATCATAGTTGATTATACAATTCTATCATCCAAACAAAATTAATTAGAAATAAATAGATGGCCAAAATTCCGAGTTTCAAGAAAATTGGTAAACCGGAAGTGCGCGCTTTTACTGACAGTTTTTTCAGTTTTCGACGAATTTCATTAAATTTGGTACACAAACTATAAAATTTGTCAATTATAATTTTGAGAACTGGAGTAAGAGAAGTTGGGTGAGTGTTTCACACTAGATTTTTTTTTTTTTTTGTTTTTTCGCAATTTTCTCTAAAACGGCTCAGTTTTTTTTTTAATTTCGTACACTATAATCTACCCATATAAATACTTATCACTTTTATTTCAAACATTTACCCAGGAAACTTCACTTTTGGCTTTAGAATATCATACTCCACTACTCAATAATGTCACAGACTGATTGACGAAATATCCTTTTCTTTGGAAAGAGATTTTTATACGACAGGTGCATTTCTCGATATAGGTCAAGCTTTTGAGAAGGTATGGTTTAATAGTCCCCTCTTCAAACTTAAACTGATTCTGCCAGACCGATATTATCTCATATTAAAAAAGTTTTATTTACGACACATTCTTTACTGATCGATACTCTGCTGGGTCCCCATAATGGTAGGAGTACCGCAAAAAGCATACTTGGACCAACATTCAATAAAATGCATACAATGACCAAGGGTCAATTCGATAAGTAACGAGACAGATCGTTGTAGATCAAAAACGGCTTGTTTAATCAATACAAAATAGTTTCAATGCGTCAAGTAGGTATCCTTGTACTTAGTTTCTCATCAGCTGTTTGAGAGTATTTGGTGTAAGCATAACCTCAAATGTATTCAGTTAACACTGGTGAGCCCACTTGAGCATTGCACCTCGGAAGAACAACGCTCAGTGATTAGATTTTTAGATGCAGAGGGTATCACAGATAGTGAAATCCACGAAAGAATGTTGAAAGTGTACGGGAATAATTGTTTGAACCGTCCGAACGTTTACAAATGGGTAGAACAGTTTAAAAAGTGGCCGTGTGACTGTGACGAGCAACGAAGTGGACGACCGGTTGAAGTGGACAACTTCCTCGCTCGAATCTCGCATCAACGTGTTAATTCAGAATAGCAGGCGTATTAGTGTTGAATTGATAGCTGAAGAAGTGCACGCGAGTGTTAGAACTGTCCATAACATTATTCAGAATAAGCTGCAGTACAAGAAAACTTGTGCGAAATGGGTTCCAAGACAACTTACGTAAACCCCACAAAGAAATCAGGTTTCAAATCAGTCAACAGTTGAAAGAATGATGATATTAATTGAAAAAGAATTTTTCAGTTTTTTTTTTAGCTATTTTCTCTAAAACAATCGTAGAAGCTATTTTGAAGAAAACTCTGGAACAGAAACTTATTCGTTCGGTAAACTAGAACTTAACGATTATCTGATTTTCCAATCAAAATCGAAATTCTAGCAATGTATTTTTTTAATGGTCCTTAACCTTATATACTCTAGAACACTCTAAAAATCAGTTTTTCTTAGAAAAATGTTTCAGATAAAAATGATAAACCTATATGTGTGTGTGTGTAATGATATGTAAGAGAAGTGGATTTGAAATAAAAGATTTCAATTTAAAAGATGTTGTATTTTAAAATTCAATCTATGGAGTCTAATCAATCGTTATAAACTGTGGAGAGCTGTTATAAAGTATTCTGAATTAGATCTGTCATAAAACAAGACATTTTGATAACTATTTTTTTGTTTTCAATTCTATATATTACAGTTACTCCAATTAGCAACTGTTTGGCGTATCCCCCAGGATATATTTATACAAATGAAAAATGTAGATTATATGGAAATATTTGCTTTTTTTTTTTTTTGCAAAAGAATTATGTCAAGTCACTTACAAATCAGTAAAAATTACTGCCAGCTTATGTAAAATAGACGCAACTAAAATCATTAGTGAAATTTCTATATCGCGTGTTACACATAATATTTTCACATAGCCGTGTAATTGATCACATAATCGTAATCAAATAAAGAAAAAAAAAAAAAAAAATTGAAAGATTAACAAATAAATAATTTATAGATAATAAATTAAAATAAAATTATTTGAAAAAATTTCTTAAGTGTTATTAATATAATTGGAAACAATTTGCATACAAAATACGATGTTTAATGTTGTAATTTTAGGTAAAAAAAAACATTCTTTGGCACAATTGTAAAAGAGTCTTGTTATATTGCGAGATGGGTTAATTTATACAATTTTTATATCTTTCCAGTTAAATCAAAATTCAACTAAAATATGAATGAATATATTTTGATTTATCAATCAATCACCTTTTTACTTTCTCTTACCGCTTACTTAAGAGGAAGTATTGCGATCGAATTAAATTTTCGATATCGAAATTTTCACCGGGAATATGTCTACTGAATCTGAAAAACCTGATTATTAGAAATTGGGCCGTGCATGGTCAACATACCTTGTAAATGGAAAGTCGCATAAAGTCCAAACTTAATTTTTACTTTAAGCGCTGAAAAGTGGACCGAAATAAAATAAGGAAAAATTCGTCAACCTGAAGTCAACCATTTTATTCAATAGATTGTTCAAAAAAACGATAGTTTTTTTTTTCATTTCTCTGCTAGTTTTATCAAAAAACGGCTCCAACGATTTTCTTTAAACTTGGTATGTCAACTAAGCATATAATCAGCTACAACTTCTATGTTCTGTCGTGCCACCTTTGAGGCTTAACTTTTCATTGTGCTTTTTTTTATTTCTATTTTTATAAATTCTGTTTATCGCGTTTGTATTTTTAATCCCTTGCTATTTTCCAAAACATTATTTCCCATTCTTTCTCCTTTGGTGGTGGGATTGGTGGCGCCTTTTATGTCGCGCAGTTTTGCCCACACCCTTAGATATCCTCTATCACTTTATAAAATTACTTCACTTGCTCTCTTAATTTAACTTCGCAAAATTTAGTTATCGCGCCACTCCAGTGTATAAAAAAAGTGTTTATAGCCAGTGCTCACCGGCAAAGTGTTTCTTCCTTATACTCGCCAAACAATAACATTTAAATTCAACACTTTTACCCTTGAAGTATGTCTTCCGCGCCTTTCCAAAGTGCCCGTACCCGAGTTTGTGTATAATTTCATAAGAAGACTACCGCATTTTGTTACTTCAGGAACAGTTCTTGGAAGAACTCCGCTACTCTAGCTGTTACGGTTTATCCGCACATAGTTTCCTTCTATCTTATATCTGTAAGGGAATTACTCACCGCACCTCCCCATCTCTTACTAACACGCTCTGTTTTCTCTCTCTCTCTCTCTCTCTGGACTGTCGATTCCAGACTTTACGTACAACCACATAGGACTGTAACATACCAAAATTCTTTTACTGCTGCTGCCAGACTCTGGAACGACTTACCTACTGACATGACCAACAAGAAATCACTGCCTAGTTTTAAGTTTTTTTATTACAATCATTTGTTTGAATTGTACAAAGGAGATTTTTAAGTTTGTATATAGTAGTTATTTTTTTTCTTTTGGTTTATATTATTATATTAATAATTATTATTACTATTATCATTATTTTATTAATTTATTATTAGTAGTAATTTTTATATGTGTAAATACTTTATACAAAATTATAAATGTAAATAGTAATTAAAGAGTTTATTTCAGTTTAGTCTCTCAGATCAGAGAAAATATTTTTAATTTTGTAAATTTTATTTGTTGCTCTTAAGGGACATAAGTCCCAGAGCATAATAAATTCATCTTTATTTCTTTCTTTCTCACTCTCTCTCTCTCACACACACACACACACACACACAATCTCTCTTTTGCAAATACACGCCGCATAAACACATCTGTTTCTCGCCGGTTTCTCTCTTTTCCCTTTCCTCTTCTTCACTCTTTTTCACTCATTGAGCCTTCAATTCAAGCTTTCATCATCATCGCTCCTGTGCCACCGTTTGCAGTAAGATGGGTGGCATCATCTATTCCAACTTTTATTAATTTTCTTTTGTAGCTAGATTTCTTCGCTCCTATAACCTTCTCGCCATTCGGATCGAGTTTTTTAGCGAATGTTTTACACCCAGACATTCTATTTGAAACATTTCACTGGAGAAAGTCATTTAAGGGAGCTTGGTAGGGAAGTTGTGAGGTTAAGTTTTCCTTTAAATGCTACATTAGTATTTGATTATACAATTTTATCATATATTATTAATTAGAATTAAATAAGATGCCCAAAATTTATGAGGTTAAAGAAAATATTTAGTTTTTTTACTGAAATAGTTATTGAAGTTTATTCTTCTTTTTTTCAGTTTTCTATGATTTTTTTTTCCATAAAAACACCGACGACGGATTTCATTAAATTTGATCAATACTAAAACTATGAATATAGAGATCTATCACTTTTGTTTGAAAACTTTTTGCTGAGACAGTTTATTAAAAGACAGTTTGTGGACAGAAGAAGGCTGTGCTTTCCTCTAGCGAAAACTAATTTTGTACTTTCATTTACTGCTTGGTAATTTGATGTTTAGGTTCTCCGAATGACCTAATATTTAAGACAAATAAACATTATGTAAAAATTATAAACTGGAAGAATATTTGGCAATTACAACTCCGTAAACTGCAATAGGAGAAAGTCGTGTGTGTGTGTTTCGTACCAGATTTAAAATATATATATATATATAAATATTATATTATATATATAAATTAAGCGTGTAAAAATCAGACATGATACTGATTGTAGATTGTTGTAGGGATTATAGCACTGCGACCTGAAAGATCTATTGTGCCCTCCGGAGCCTTCTCCAATGCACAGCCTGCCTCCAAGCAGCGTTCTCTGCCTACAGACAACACTGCCCATCACCGGACAGTGAGTTTTAGGGGCTCCTAAGAAGAAAATATCTAAGGGCAGCATGCTGGATTCGAACCTAGGACCTCCGCGTTGCTAGTCCAACGCGCTATCACTGAGCTAATCCCTTCCTTCTCCCTTGGTTTTCGCCAATTAACTAGGGACGAAGACCCTAGTTTGTGTACTGTGTTTGTCCTTGTCTGTGAAGTGTAGAGTGTAAGTAGTTTAAGTGTATTATGTACTGTTCTGATGAAGTGCATGGAGTACTGGAGCTGTGGTAACCCGTGGGATTGCTACTAACCCAAGTAACTGCATGCAACAGGTACCCCTTGCGGGCGACATGATACTGAAGTGTTACTTTAGAAGAAAGCTGGACGTTTCTGCTGCTTAAGAACCCTCCAAAAAAAATCAATTTTCCTGGTAAAATGTGTCAAATAAAAATGATATTTGCATTGTTGGAGCTGAGTAAATCTCGTGGAAAATTGAAGAAGAATAATATTCAGTAACCCATTTCATGGATATTGAAGCGGCTTCATGGATACTTTGCTAAGTCAGTAAGCTGCCCCGGGAATGTTTCTATAAATATTTCAAAAAATCACATATTTTTAATTACAAGTTTTGCGTAACTGTTTTGCGTTGGTCTAATGGTAGCGCACTCGCCTTTCATGCGAGAATTGAGGGTTCGATTCCCGTGAGAGCAAAGCGGTGTTGCCCCAGCATCGTGACAAAATGTGGAAAGCTACATTCTTCCCTGTATACCCCTTTTCCTCCTGGTATCTTCGGGGGATCTTTCTAGACCGTATCTACCCTTTCGGGTTTACCGGTCCCCCGTTGCAAGCAACGGCATCGTTTAACAAGAAGGGGATGTCACCACCATGGAAGGATCTTTTAGTGCAATGCCTGACCATTGCAAAAGTGCCGAAGCACTCCCCCGCTTGACCCATTTAAGGGCAGGTTGAGATACGCTCAACCAGCGCGCAGAGTGATCCCACAACGTGATCACATTCCACTACCAGAAGCTAGAGAAGGCACTCTCTAGCAGGCTCTGATAAACCGCGCACACCCAGCAAATGCGCTTCCAGCAACGCAATGATCTGTCATTAGAGTTATTGGTTAAACTACGGCCAACACGAATCCTACCTCAATTGCAAGCAATTGGCTCGGAAAGTAGCTTACGCCCGTAGCTCAGTATTTCAACTATAACGAGCTAGCTTGACTGATCGCACGCCCGATGGATCTAATGTCCATCTACTGATTCCTGTGCATTGCCTAAGCACAGGGGTTTCAGTAACCCAGGTAACTTGCAGGCAACCCTGCAAGGAGAAAGGATCAGGATGGGTTGGGGGAGGGAATCCCCAACCTGGAGAGCCAGAGGCCGATTGTACCCCGCAGGATGGGCATTGCTTCGCTACAAGCCTACGCCAAAATGTCTCTAGTTGTTGAAGTAAGAGTGACACAACTAGATTTTACTTTTCACACAAGGACTCATACATATCTTATTAGAAGATACAACTTGTCCAGTGCAGGGTCTCCCTTTTAGTCGCCTCCTACCCCAGCTAGGGCGTACCGTAGGCCTATTCTACCCCGGGACCATTCACGGGGAAGTGGGAAGCTACAGTTAGTAGCGCCCTAGGTAGTGAAGGCCGGAACTAAACGGTGTGGGAACTGCAGCGTGCTTACTACACGCCCCCTGTGTACAAATCGCCGTCTGGCAAGCCTTGGCCCTTCAGGTTTTTTTTTTTAGCCGTAGCTACAACAATTTAAAAGGGCACGTTGGACGGAAATTCGCAATAGAGCTTACTACTATGCTTCTTTAGCCGACTGTTAATGGTGATTTCAGAATGATTACTAAATTGTAACCATCAGTCATCGGATTTCAAAAAGATTCTACAGCTAAGCCTAACTACCTAGAATGTTAAGTTTAATTATTTGATCATTATCAAAATTAGATTTGTTACGTGGAATCTTCTTGGTGGATGTCCAACCTTGTAAGTTGCCTCTATTCTTTCTTAAAATTCTTTGGATTAGATCTTATTATAGTATGTTTTTTGGCTATATGTTTCGACTAAGTTGTACTTGCCTTCTTCAGTGGTCTTTTATTGTGTTATAAGATAATCACTTTGAATAATACATTATATTAGAAATGTTACATCACATAGAATTATTAATATCTGTTTAAAATACTTATATTTATTATTATATTATCCTTTGCAATATTACTTGTTACCACATACCACTACATATGTTACACTGCTCATAATTCTGATTCATTATCATTACATGTATTTTACATTATGGTAGTTTATACATGTGACTGGTTGTATTGATCTAGAAAGAGAGGATATGTAGTATATATATCAAACACACACACACATAGAAATACATACATTTATATTTAGCATTTCATAGTTATTTGATGTTTTTGTTTTTAATAATACTGTTGTAAAATTAATTTAGATTACCTATATCGTCCTGTGGTTTACTGGATTGGAATCTCTGACGACATATACATATATATAATTTCTAGTATATTTCTTTTGCGGTTATTATTTTTCTCTGGCTAACATTTTTGGTTTTGATATGTTGCGTGTGTATTTTAATTTAGTGATTTAGCTGAATTTTGCTTGTTGTTGTTCATGGCTCTTTTATGTTGTTTCATCCGGATTTCCTTTTTGGAATTGAAAGTGAAAGGTTCAGCGAATAACTGCTTAAATTTTATATTCGTTAAAAAATGTTAATGGTAAAGTAGGAGCTCCCGCCGCCCCAAGCCAATACACCTAATTTGGTAGTTGGACATTAAGGCCGCCTTTAAAAATAGGCATTACTTTTTACTTTTTTAAATTAGAAATTTTCTACCGTATAAATATAAAAAAAAAAAATTCTGGTGAGATACACTTACACACCTTTCTCAGTTTCAAAATTGTAATTGACAAATTTTATAGTTAGTGTACCAAATTTAATGAAATTCGTCAGAGTTTGTCAAAATTGTCGAAAACTGAAAAAAAAACTATTCAGTAAAAGCGCACTTCTGGTTTACTAATTTTCTTGAAACTCCGAGTTTTGGCCATCTATCAATTTTTAATTAATTTTGTTTGGATGGTAGAATTATTATATAATCAACTGTATGATAGCACTACAGTGAAAAACATAAACGCATCCCTTCCCAAAATGCCCCCTTAAATGACTTATCAAGAATAATGTTTCAAATAAAAGTTATAGCTCTTTAATGTGTAGTTCCCATTCCTTGTTTAAAGAAAATCTATGGAGCCGTTTTCAACGAGAAAATATCAGAAAACTGAAAAATTAATTTTCAATAAAAACGCACTTCCGGTCATCTGATTTTTTTTTTTTTCCAACTCGGAATTTCAACAAAACATTCTATTAATTCTAGTTAAATTATTTAGATGACAGAATTGTATAGTAAACTAAAATAATACTTTAGGGAAACCTAACCCTACATCTCCCCAAAAGTGGCTTTAAATGAATTTGCTCAGAGAAATGTTTCAAATAAACATAGATTTTTGTATACGTAGTTGATATACAAAGTGTGAAGAAAATCGTCGAGCCATTTTTAAGAAAATCTAAAAAAAAAAAATGAAGAAAAAAAATCCAGTAAAATGGTACTTCAGGTTGAGAAATTGTAACAGATGACCCACTGGCGGATCCCATGGTGATACCTAAACGGAATATTAAGTTTCAACTTTCTACGATTTTCGTTTTTGAGCTATGCTGTTCACACACACAGACCACTTTCTTAAAAAAAAACACTTTTTTGGACTCAGAGGACCTCAAAACGGATATTTCCGGTGAAAATTTGACACGATTACAATACTTCCTCTTACTAGGAGTAAAGGAGAAAGTAATATATACTTAAATAACACCTAATGGTTGAACAATAAGAAAATAGAATTTTTTGTCTTATTTAATTTACATATTCACTAATTGTCCATATATTCTTCCAGGGCGGGGGCTTATTTGTCCACCTACATTTTTTTTTTTTTTTTAATCGTATTATGTTTCATTCATTTAATTATTTTCATGATTTATATAATAAAAAAAAATTGATCAATATTTTATATATAATGAACTAACTATTGTTTTCCTTCATAACATTGTTGGTTTAATTTAATTTATTGTAAACAATGATAGTAAGCAGTGAAAAGTCATATTAGAATTATTTCTATTCTTAATTATTAAGCTAGAAAATTTTTGTAGGATTTGATAGAAGCGCGTTGTATTATCATATTCAGATAGTTCTTATTCCTTAAAGAACTGAGAGCTTTCTCACCATACCCGGATTTCCGGGTATATCCAGAATAGCTGCCCTCGCTCCTCTTGAATGTGCCCATTAAATCTTCTTCTGCAATCACTGATTTAAAGCTCCAGCATGGTTTATTCAAAGCCAGCCTTTAATACAGCTTGACTATCAGAGAATATCCTCAGCTCTTGGACCTGCCAGTCATCCACCATGCAGCAGTATCCAATGTTATCAATGATCTCAGCCTGGAAATCATTGGCCATACCCCTCCCCCCCAAACAATCACAGATATTTATTATTTTCTTCCTTATTATATTATTTCCTTTTATAAAAGTATTTGTTGACTGTTGATGAATTATGTGATGAAGAAATCTGGTGAGGATCGGTCAAGAAAGAAACATTCAATTATGCCAAAGTTTCAACAGAGTTTCCTGTCTTTATCAAGGCTTTAATATTGTAATGTTTTTCTATCTAAACTAGCTACTGCAACTAGTTTTAAGTGGGTTCGTATAGATAAAATACTCTAAACTTAACTTCAATAAAGAAAACACCAATTTATTGCTATACACAATAAATTACTAAATACAACGCTTAATAGTAATTATTTCACAATTTAAACCACAATAGTTCACTTTCTCACTGTTTGTGCACTTTTCCCAAACTTGTGACTTCATTTGTAACTGGGAACTCCCTTCCAACTCTCTGTGGTCCCTCTATTTATACCGGTAGCGAACCTTCCAGAACGTTCTCAAATATTCCAGGGAAATCTAGAGCGCCGCCAGCGCTTCCTGCAGCCACTAAGAGAACCTTAGGTACCTGTCTTCTCTTCTAGATGGCACCACTGGCGGCGTTACAATATATAAGTATAAAAGTAAAAGGCACTAGTGTCTTGTGTTAAAATCGATTTAAGATAAGACACTAGTAACTTTTAATTGAAAAATTGAATAATTTTTCATTTTGGAGATATTTTGATCATCACAGACATTTTCCGTGGTAGCCTGCTTCATTTTGTGGTCATTGACCGGTTTCGGGCGTTCGCCCAAACTCTTGCGCCACACCACAACAACTATTTTGATCACACACCCACACACAGAACATTTTATTTCGTCCTCAGGAAATCTCAAATTCTCTTAAATCGATTTAAGACAAGACACTAGTAACTTTTAACTTTTTTTTTTTATAGTTGTGCGATGTAACAAATGTTTTATGTTTAAAATTCTTTCTCTACATCTTCACAACTTTCTATATATTAAAACCTTGATAAAGACAGAAAACTCTGTCAAAACGTTGGCATAATTGAATGTTTCTTTCTTGATTTTACTCTGAATTTCCTACGGAAACGGGAAATTCCGAGGTTTCGCGAGGTTGGCAGAAATAGACAGACTCGAACGCGTTGCGATGGTGGCGCTCTCTCTGAACCTCTTTCTTAACTACTTTTAAGTACCTCTATTCCGAAATTCCCAAGGAAACGGGAAATTCCGAGCTAAAATCCGTTCAAACGGCCATATTGCGTTAGCACTTGCTTCTTCAGGTATTGCTGCTAAGTTGATGGAAGGAGGTAGAACAGCGCATTCAGCTCTTAAACTGTCACTAAACATTCACAGAAAACCCTGGACTTCACAGAAAACCCAACATGTAACATTTCTAAAACATCAGGAATGGGATAGGTTCTGATGCTGAAAGGTATGGGATGAGTGTACAATGGCTTATAACAAGTCATTGGAAGCATTAGACCATACATTGAAAGACTTGCGAAATAATCAGGTTCCATTTGGTGGAGCATTAATGTTACTAGCCGGTGACTTCAGGCAAACGCTTCCAGTGATACCTCGCTCAACACCAGCTGATGAATTGCATGCCTGCTTGAAATATTCAACTCTTTGGAGCACAGTAAAAAAAAAATCATTTAACAACGAATATGAGAGTTCAACTTCAAAACGATCCAACAGCTGCCATATTTTCAAGACAATTACTCAAACTCGGTAACGGCACTACTCCTACAAATCCGGAAACGGGAAAATCCACTTCCCATCTAATTTCTGCAACATTGTACATTCCAAAGAAGAATTAGTAGACAAGGTATAGCATAGAAACAAATTATCAAAATCATGCATGGTTAAGCGGAAGAGCCATTCTAGCGGCTAAAAATGTCGACATACTCGATATGAACGACATCATTCTAAACAGAATCGCAGGTGAAACAGTGACATACAAATCCATTGACTCCGTGAGGGACCAAAGTGAAGTAATGAATTTTCCAACGGAATTTCTTAATTCACTCGATGTTCCCGGATTATCGCTTCACATTCTAAATTTGTTTGTGTTACAAATTATATTACTCCGAAACATCAATCAGCTAAAGTTATGCAATGGAACACGATTAGTAGTTAAAAAATTGATGAATAATCTAATTGAAGCAACAATTCTCATTGGACCTCATAAAGGGTGAAGACGTATTTTTCCACGAATACCATTCATTCCGGACTCAACAGACATGCCGTTCGAGTTCAAACGACTTCAATTTCCAATACCCCTTGCGTTCGTTATAACTATCAATAAAGCGCAAGGCAAACTTTGCAATGTGCGGTTTGAAGTTAGAAAACGAATGCTTCTCTCATGGGCAATTATATGTCGCATGCTCCAGAGTCGGTAAACCATCTGCTCTTTAGGTTTTCAAAACATGTAGTCCATTCTCTAGCTTTACAATAAAAAATAACTTTCAGTTAAAAGCATTTTTTCTTTCTTTCCTTTCAGTGCACAGCAACACAAAGTAGGGTTTTAAATTGAATGATGTGTTTTTTTGCTGAATCTATGTTAACTGTAATACTTCTGTTTACTTTCCTAAAAATCAGATTGAGCCACAGCGAAGCGTGGCCGGGTTAGCTAGTATCATATAAACTATGGGCAAGACCGAGAATCGAAGCCAGAACCATGAATTACACCTTTGCCTGGCGGCCCAGTCCCTCTAACATCTAACCTATACTGTTGCTTAACTTGAAATTGTTTAATTTTGTTTGGATTAATGAATTAAAATAATCAAGTATCCATTGTTACTTTTCTTTGTATTAAATGGAATTTTGTAAGTAAAAACTGGGTTGAAAGCAAATGAAACATAACAATTCCAAAAGTTTGTATCTAAATGATAATTATCATAGCATAGTTACTTTGCATTAACTAACTGAATCAAAATAATAATAAGTACAAAATAGAAGACGTTGAGGGGGGACAATATGCAGTCCTCCTAACTAATGACAGTACTGATACTACTCTCTATACCTTGTAATTGTGCTCATCATAACAAACACAATTGTCCATTGTTTTAGCTTTAATTCATGGAACAACAGACCAATCAACAACATCATCATCATCATCATCATCATCAACACATATGACAACTACGTGCGACGAATTCAATATCCCTTATTATAACCTTCCCTTCAGTACATAACCTGTTATTGTCTACACCACTTCTAGTTTATCATTCGATAAAACTATTTTAAAAACTTGCTTTCTATTTAGACGTTTAAAACAATCATTATTCACTAGAATAATTATACTAATTCCAAGAAGATTAGTCCATTGACAAAGTTCAATAATTCTAGATGTTATAATATAGTACAAAATGAATTCTTTAGTAACTATGGTTTCTTAATAATCATAAAATAATGCATAACAATCAAAAGGCTTTTTTTATTGTTTATTGCTTGCTTGAATAAAATAGGGCTAGGAATAGAATAGGTTGTTGAGTCTGTGGCACTGGACGATATCTGAGCTTGAATCTATCAGACTTCTTCCACTTGAATCTATAAGGTTCTTCTTCCACTTCAATTCATCCCATCCACCCTGGAATTCCTCAAGCAAGCATACTTGCTCCCCTCCTCTACACAGTGTATACGGCAGACATTTCTCTCAATCCTAACACAACTATTTATTCCTTCGCCATACGGCAATCCACTGCCAAAATATTGACCCTGTCACTGGAACTCTTTAATCTCATCTTCAAATCCACGAACCCTGGTTCCGCAAATGAAAAATAAAGACCAATGAGAGCAAATCCAGATACATATCATTCACTCTGAATCGCAAAACACTCCCTCCATATACCTGAACCGTATTCCTATTCCTTCGGCAGACAAAATGCAATATCTCGGCCTGTACCTTGATAAAAGCCTTACCTGGAACCCACATACTCGACTTAAATGACAAGAACTTAACTTCCGATATCGAAATGATCAAAAGACTTCTCGACAGACGATCAAAACTAACTCTTTCGAACAAAAAAATACTCTACACAGCCCTGCTCGCTCCTATCTGGACAGACGGACTCGAACTATACGGATCAGCAAAGCGCTCCAATCTTCATCGTATCCAATCCCTCCAATCAAAAAATCCTCCACACAATAGTCGATGCTCCTTTTTACGTCAGCAACCACACCATCCATAGAGACCTAAAACTCGCATTTGTTTTAAATCTCGCCAAGTCCCGATAGATTAAATTCCATTCCAAACTTTCCCATCACTACAATCCACTTATCCGCAACTTGTCACAGATAACACTTCCTGCTAATCCTTCCTGAAGTCTGCAACGCCGATGGAGTCGCGATCAGCTGATCCTTGATAAAAAAAGGCATCCTTCGAATTCACTTCATCGGTGTTCTTACTAATCTACTTATGATGGTCATTGTTGGATGGCCCTCATTCATTTCTGTCACGTCATGTTATTTAGTATTATTATTTTCTTTGTTTTTCCAATTTTGTTTTGTTTTTATTTATTTTAATTTTATTTTATTATTTGTTATGTTATCTTTTGACATCTCATTTGCTTGTTGTGTTTAATTCGCAGTTGCAAATCAAAAAATAATTAAAGTAAAAAAAAAATAAGAAAGAATCTATCAGACTATTATGTGATTCGTATCGTTATCGGTATTCAAAGTATGGTTTAACCAAATATTGAGAGAATCGTTGACTACAAACCACGTTTCCGCACAGTCTACTTAAACTAGACTCAGAAGATGGACGAAGATCATCCATTAACCACTCAACTAACATGGCGCCTTAATTTATGTAAATTACTAAATTGGAAACCATCTCCAGGCCATCTGATAGTTGGATGTTAAGGTCGCCAGAAAAAAAAAGGTCCTTGAATATTTTCCAAGTTTTCAGTAGTATGAAAACATTCTAAATTTGTTGAATTTCCCAATGATTTGTGGTAATGACTGCAGCAGGACTTAAAAGCATATTGTATATCTTGTAAAAAGTGTATTAGTATACATATGAATGAATGAATGATGCCGATACAAATAAAAGTTTTTTAAAATTTGAATCCTTAGGTATTAGATATGTATAGGAGACAGCAATAAAGCCAATTCCTCAGCGACCTAAGAGAGATCTATTGTGTCTCTCTTAGATATCAAAAATTTTGTCATCAATAAACGTTCCATGAACATGATTAGCTCAGTGCTAGCAAAGCGTTGGCCGCAGGTACAAATCCACCAGTGATGCTCTTAGATTTTCTCGCCCTTGAGCTAAGGCTCACTATCCGGTGAAGGCCAATGTGATCACTAACAAGAGAACACTACACGAAAACCAACCATGCACTGAGAAGACTTCGGACTTTGGAGTGCTATATAGCCAAAAGGGTCTTTGAATAGCGTAGAGCTTCCCAAAAAACTAGACTTTGCAGTGGATATGTTAAACCCAAATAATTCTTTAATATCTTTAAAATAAGGACTTATGTCATTGCCTTAGTTACGCTTCATTTAGTTAGTTGCAAAGCCACTTTATAAGTTATATTCGAGTTGCCGTAAGTAGTGAGGTTTTTAGATTGAAATGTTTCTTATCATTTTGAGACATTTTCTGCGGAATAGCACTTTGCAGACACATTTTTGTGCTGGCTGCCATGGTCGTAGGCCCCATAATTTGGGCGTAGAGCAAAAATAGAACAAGGTACCTATTTATGTTGTTAAAAGTTTCTGACATTTCCAGAAATATAATTTGGAATTAGATCACTTAACTATTAATTGCATCTGTAACTCGGCAAAATTTTCGTTTTCCATAATCTTAGGTAGGAAAAAATAAAATACAATTAGTAATTTGTTTCTCAATAAGAATGATTAATATAATGTAAAAATATCAACAAGTACATCGTAGATAAACGTAAACGTACGTAAAATGTTTATTACAGTCATATTTTCGTACATATGTCAATAAAAGCCGATAATATCATAAGAAAAGAAGAGAAAACTGACCATTCTATTTACCTGGTCAGTGTTAAAAAAAAGAAACATTATGTACCGCCAAAGTTATGGAAAGTATATATCTTCTATTTATTAGTCGCTGAAGTGTGGGCTAGAAAAGTTGACTTTATCTAAAATCCAAACAGATGTGTTTGAATGAAACTTGTCGCCGTGTTTCTTATATGTTAGAGGTCGGCACTTTTGATCTATTCCTTTCTATAATCCTGTCTCGTGGTAAAGACGTTCGTTCGCACGCGCATTTTTACAAACACTCTCTAGTGGTTTGATTCATTTCACGTTTACTGTCCTCGATATAAGATATCTTAAGTACACATGTGGTATTAAATATTTGCTTCTGGTCTTAATTCTTGTATATCTATTTTCATTTTTAATAATACATAACATAAGTTTATGAAAATTAGAACATCGGCAACTATCTTTGAGGTTATGGTTTATAAAAAGTGGCAGTTATTCTAAATAATTGCTATGGCTAAGTCCGCAGTACTGGAAAACATATCAGAGACTGCCATCATAAAACATGTATAAATATACACATTCATTATGTACCGCTCAGTTTTTATACTCCGATATACTCAATTTATTGTTGTGGTTGTTTCCGCAGAGCTAGAAAGCATCAGAGATATTTTCCGTGATAGCCTGCTTCTTTTTTGTGGTCATTGACCGGTTTCGGGCGTTCGTCCATCATCAGGATGTTTTTGTCAAAACGGTGTGATAACATAGACTTGCCTACAGCAAATTTAATATATCACGTTTGATCAACTTCACTCCCTCTTCTCCCTCTCTCAGTGATCTCAATGACCACAAAAAGGAGCGATCAGTTTATATACAGATTATGTATGGTTGGTAAACTAATTTTGCACGATGGAATCTGTGTTATCCCATTTGTTTATCAAGATATTCGAAGATGATCTTGAATGCTCGAAACCGATCCGATGTAAAAGGATCCCTCATGGGCGTTATGGTTTAAAGAGATATCTCTACGTACTGGGACTTATGCTAGACCCCTTTTGTAGAGTTGTGAATCTGAGGAAGAAACTACCATGCATCTTATGACAGTTTGCTTTGGTTGTGAGAAAATTAGGTTCAGGAGTTCTGATCGGATAGGAAGAATTGAAAACAATTTGACCGCCCAACTCCCTCAAAATGATCCTTCCTAACATCAATATGAGATGACGCACATTTCAATGTTATGCCCTGTAACAAAATATAGGAGATATAAAGGAGGTAATTCTTAAAAAACATATGTCAACTACTATTATCTACAAAAAAATGTTATTTTTCAAAATAAAGACATTCTCATTTATTCCAGAAACAAAATACAAATACATTACATTTGGCCATCTGTCCTACTATGGTAGGAGAGATGACGCACTATAGGTAGGAGACCTCTCCTCTGTGAAGGTATCATGGCTGATCGACATGAAACTTGGTAAACACTATGTCTACGAGTCCAACTTTAACGACAGCTGGAAATCTTTCATTTCAATTGCAATTAAATATAGCATATAAAAAAATTAAAAAAATTTACTAAGCGTTATAAAAATTCAAGTTATGAAAACACACGCTGATGTTCCTAGATCACAGAAGAACAAACAAAATAAGTGAAGAATTTTGCAATATGTTCGCTTCTGATCTCTCTACTCCTCGACTAACTTCCATGACGCCAAGTGGTAAACAAGAGAAGTAAAGCCTGCGTCTTCTCTCCTACCACGTCATCTCTCCTAGCTTTACCCTATTCTCGAAAGAAGATTCAAATAAAACAGATATGCTTAGTAGGAGAATAGTGTGTACTACCATGTTTAAAGTAACCAACTGTTCACGTTATCTTGTAAATTGATAAAAGGAAAAAAGAAACCATTCAGTAAATTTGCACTCCCCGGTCAACCAATTTTCTTCAAGCTCGGAACTTTAGCAATATACTTAATTCTCATCAATATTTATAGTGGGCGAAACCGTTACAATCACTGAAATTTCCCTTTAAAGAAAAGCCCCTCTCCGGAACTTCCTAAAAGCAATTTTCCCAGAAAAATGTTTCAAATAAAAGTGTTTCAAACTGCATCTATGATATAACACATAAACTGCAAATGTGATATAGGTATACCATTGGAGCCGCTTTTGTAAAAATCGCATAAATCTAAAAAAAGACCACTCAGTAAAATGGTACTTCCGGATGGAGGATTTTGGCAGATAACTTCCTATGGGATCTCCTGGTGATACCCAATTGAACGTAAAATGTGGAGGTTCTTGCAACTATTTTTTTTTATCATCTTTTTCGTTACATACTTACTTTCATATAACAATTTCTTCGTATTCCGGAAATTACAAAACTCAATTTCAAAAATTTGACACGATCACAATAAAAATGAAATCAATATAATTACATACATTTCTTCCTCAATTAAACCTTGAATGGCTGTAACTATTTTGAAACATGTACGAATTAGTAAAATATATGGTTGAATATTCATAATGTATTGTTTATAATAGATCATATTCCAAATGGAATACGTATATCTAAAGAAATTTTTTTTTGAATTATCTTGATTTACATTTAACAAACTCAAAAACTAATTAAATTTTTGAAAAGTACAAATTAATAAAAATATCGTGGTTTTTAATTAGTGCAGAAATATTAAAAAAAAAAAATTAAACGGTTATCTAAAACAACTAAACGTGTATGCTAAGTAAAACTGGTATGATTTAAACGAACGAGTTAAATATATTTTTAGTAAATTTAAGATTAGTATGAAATTTATTACAAACATCAATTATCAATAAACAATCTGGCCTTATGGAGGAATGTAAATCAATTAATTAAATGTAAAAATCAAACTTTATCATATCTCAATCCATATCAAGTTACTATAATAATTAAGAATTCAAATAATTAATTCTACTTTAAACCTGATATGATTAATATCAAAATTAAACATTTTGTTTTCTAAGTCCTATTAACAGACTTACGTTCCTAAAAAAAGGGATACCCGCAGCAAATCAACTTAGATTTCCGATTAGCGTTGCCGCGTTATGTGGCTTGAATAATGTGTCACTTCAACTGACTAAAATCGACTGAGAGATATCAATGTTTTACGTGTCTGTAGAATGCTCACAGAGTGAATAAACTCTCAATCTGTAACCATTTTGGCGAGTTAAATCAATCATTTAAATCATTTAATTAAATCATAAGCTTTGGTTATAGAATGTCAAAGAAAAATCTTCTATATCAATTTTTTACGGAGGAGTTCAGTAAAGATTATTTAAAAAGAACTATTGGAAATTTACCAGCATTTCGTAAAATGTATGTAGCCAAATTTAAGAAATTGTATATTTAGGAGTGGTTGTAGGAGTGGCTTTACTCCTTTGATCAATAGGATACGGGCAAATTAAACAAAACTGAATCTCTCACTGAAAAAAAGTACGATGATGAACAGGAAAGGTTCCTCAAGAAGGTTTTCCTTAGTTAGCTTTTTGGAACTGCGTATAAACAGAGTTCCTTTGGGGTCGGTTTTATCGGCTCCAAAAATATTAGAAAATGGCATACCCCAAGGTCGGCAAATGGCGGTAAATTGGCTAGCAGAAGCTAAAGTTTCTTTATCTATAGATGGCCTCGGCATATATTTAACTGGCGATAACATAGGCGAGATTGGGGAAACCCTACAGCAGGCAAAATAAATCGTGTGGCTACTGAGGCTATCAGAAACGGATTCAAATATTCAAGAACCAAAACAATGTGCATGCATTTTTGTACACTAATAAGTGAACATAACCCACCAACCTTGTATCTGGATAGTATACCAATGGAATGTTAAGAAAGCACGCGATTTCTGGGTCTCACATTTGATTCAAGTTTGTCAAGGCAGGGGCATCTGGATTCAACTTGCGTAAAACAAAGAAGACCCTGAGAAGTTTTGCAATTTTTGTCGAGCTACAGGTAGGTAACGGAGCGCAAAGTTTTTAGGCACATATTTATATGCACTACACTGTCTAAGTTGAGGCGAAAATCACGCCTGAAATCACTTGATAAAGTTTATAATGAGGGATTTAGATTAATAACATGCTCCTTCCGTACCAGTCCTTTACAGAACCTCTACGTAGAATCAGTATATTGATGTAACCACAACTAAGAAGAGAACAGCTGACGTTATGCTATGCCATCGGAATGTAGAGGAAGTCAATGAATCCATTGTTTCAAACTATATTCGAGAGCCATTCCAATGAGAAATCTCCACACCACAGCAAAGCACGCGCGAGCTACCGTTTTTTTCTAGTAGAGGTGTGGAGTACGTATAATATCTCTCTTCGCTAGCTATGACCTCCTGCTTCCGTTCGCATGGGTCTGTCATTATATAAAAAACATTAAACACCTCACGTTTCTATCTATAAAAATTACTCGAAATTTTGAATTTCTATCACGATTACTGACTGGCCTATCTTTATACAAACGGGTCAAAGATATGCAGATAACGGATAATGGTAAGTGGGTTACCCTTATATGAACATTCCCCTCGTATGCTACCTTCTATACGACAGAAATGAATATGCTAGGCCCTGAAACTCACGCCAATAACAATAAAGTACTTGTGCTGACTCTTCAAGTACATTGTACTTAAAGAGAGAAAAATTCTCGGCTGGTCCAATGATTACTAATATTAATAAATCTTGCACCAACTACGCATACGTGGACAGGATGTGATATATGTATGAGTAACGGCCACATCGGCTTGTGCGGCAAAGAATAAGCAGATCAAGCGGCAAAGACTGCTGCCTGTAGGCAAAAAAATAACTCATTCCTGATTTATAAAAGCTCAACAACAAAAATGGCAGCAACAGTGGTGTTCTCTAAATGAAATATTTAAGGACATTAAACCATGTGTGCGAAAAATGACAGCTGATAGTTTCCCGCGCCACGAATCGGTACTAATCACGAGATTAAGGATTGGGCATGCATGAGTGATTCAAGGTCACCTCCTTATAGAAACCATAAGACCTGAGGTGTTCATGGTGTAGATAAAGACTGACTGTATCACATGCATATATATTGGAAAGAGTGTCGGGCACTGCGACAATATAGTGAACAAGCAGGCCCTGCCTCATGATTTGCGCGCAATATTAGAAGAAAGGTCTTCCCATAAAAAAAGGATACTTGCTTTCTTATATCTTCTTGTATTATAAGATTTAGGACTAGGTTTAGATTAGATTTAATGAAAGAGGAGAGGAATATCGAGTACTATCCCCTCCGTGTGAATATGAGATTTGAATGTATTTATTAGTATGAATGTTAGTATGAATGTATTGGTGTATATATTATATTGGAGCGAATGATAATAGAGTAAGTGCGAATAGTACATATATGTTTTAAATTTCTGGTAATTTTTTTAAAGGGACTAAAGAATATTTATAAAAATACTTCTCCTTGATGCAAATAGCCACCAAACAAAAAAGTAAGTTAAAGAATAAGTCGAGTGCAGTAGATATTGAGTTTCTTCTCTTAAGCTACAAATAAACTATATATACATTATATATATATGTATATATATATATATATATATACAAACGTGAATAAGTGTATTAATTAATTATTACATAAGATTAATTTAAGGAGTACTCCTCAGAAGAACACTTGCCCCTCACTTGAATTGTTTATACAAAGGATAGCACTATTTAAGTATCCACACTAATTTATCAACTGGTTTGATGGTATAAGCGGAGATGTGTGGAACCAAGTTCGATATCCTGAAGTTCCACCATACCTTGCTAGTCAAAATATGGTATTGGATGCCATAAACGAAAACCAATAGAACCTTTGCCATCATGGCTGACAGAAAATGGATCGAGAAGAAAAATATTCGAAAGGTGCTAATGACCTTAGTTGTCGATACGCACAAAAAAAAAAATAGATACATAAATAAATTACACAGCAATAATGACACCCTATACAATTACTATAGTGATACAGTTGTCAATTTAGTTAGATATAAAGTTAGATTTATATATTTAAAACAAGTAAATAAAATATAATTGATAGTTATCAATTTGTAAGCTCAACAATAACAGGGTGAACATGCAATAAATACTATCTAAAATTTTATATAAATTAAACCAAAACAATATATAATGTTAATAAAATATTAAAATAATTATATTAGTTAATTTAAAAGTAAATTTAATTATATAAAATAAGAAATGGTCAAAAAGGCATTAATAAAACCTATCACCATAAAAAAAAAAAAAAATCTGTCAAGTCAGAACTTTATTATTGTTTACGGAGTTTAATTTTCAATGCACTAAATTTCTTGCGCAAAGTTTTACATAAAATATGGTGCCAGAATTTTTATAATGAGTTTTGTATTCAATTATTTCTTCTAAAATTATTAAACCATAATTCTTATAATACTTAATTGGATCTGTAAATAAGGTGTTTCACCAGATTTCCAAAGTCATAAATCAGAGTTTCTTGATTGTATGTCAGATTTAGGGTGGATTTTTTTTTTTTTTTTTTTTTTTTTTTGTTACTTTCTCTTAATTAAAACTTTGATTTTCTCTAAAACGATCCAACATTTTTCTCTAAACTTAGGGACAACACACATACGTCCATCTAAGTACAAGTCGAGAATTTAACTGATTCATCTGTAAATTTTCATGGACTCACTCGGAGTTTATCCTTATTTCCTCTAAAGTATAATTTATGACTTTACCAAGTGTATAATATTGTTTAAAATGCCTTACATCTGCCTTCCGCAAATATGCCTTGAACGCTTACTTCAAACTAATGTGGATTTCTGTTGGAGTATTGCATCTAAACATTTCTATCCTCCGTTGGAGAATCTGATCTTTGATCTTTCCAGAGTTGTGCTTTAATTATTAGAGAGAAGGCAAATTTGATTGAAAAATTAAAGAATCATTTATTTTTCCAAAATTTGCGTAGAGCTTAATAACTCATCTCACTGTCGTCTTTATAGATCTATTGTTAACCCAGTGGCTTATGAATCACAATCCTATCTTAAATTCAACATTAGCATGTCTGTTTAACTGTCAGTATATCTGCATACTCTATATACAGTGCCAAACGGTGATCCGCGAAAGAATTGATAAAACGAACGAGAATTTCTTTGGTAGATAGATAGATAGATAGATAATGCCTTTATTATTACAATAATTAATCTGTACAAATATACATAAAAAGAAAATAAGTACAAAGACTACGCTTAGTCGTAGACAATCAGCGGAGTTTGTGCTTTTACAACATAAATAACATCTTCGCCATAAAATATAGGTATTAATGAAACAGTGTAGCAATAGATAAATAAACAAACAAATAAGTAAAAAAAAAACTAAAGGAATAAACTAAATAAATAAATTTATCAAATTATTTAATTAATTTAATTAATTTCACCAGATTGTTTTATGCAATTTTTTTTTACGGAAACTGACTAGGCAAAATTTAAACAAATATTAGAATTAGATTATTAGTAATTAAATTCAGACTGTATCTATATTTCCAGGCCTCTGTACAATATCTAATTAGAGGTGACCATCCTCTGAATCCATTTAAATACAGCATTAGTGCAATGGTTAGGCCTCATCCAGGAGAAACCACCTTAATGATCATGGTAATCTCGACGCCAGGTTAGATAACTTGTTGTTTTAATGAACACAATCGAAATTAAACTCTTAAGTAGCGGAGGTAAGCTTTACTGTTTTTTTATTGACCTTAAAGCTACCCTAATTTGGGTGTATCATCAAAATTTATCAACACTTTAAAAAGTCTTTATTCGGAAGCTTCCTCCGCTGTCAGCGATAGAATGGGAATTACGGAGTTTTTTAGAGTTAAAAATGGTCTTCACCAGGGCTGCCTTTTTAGTCCTATTCTATTCTCTCTTTTTTTAAATGATTTGCTCTTGGCGCTTGAGGGTGGAGTAAGAATTGGTGGCACCGTAATTAATACTCTGATGTGTGCTGACGACCTGCTCCTCCTGGCGGAGGACCCTCTTACCATTCAAAGAAACATTCGTATTCTGGAATCCTATTGCGATCAATGGAACCTCACAGTTAATCTAAACAAATCTAAGGTGCTGGTTTTTAGAAAGGGTGGTAGACTTTCCTCAAAGGAACGATGGTTCTTTAAAGTTGCGCCTATTGAAACTGTGAATCAATACAAGTATTTAGGCGTAACACTGACATCTCGTTTATCTATGTCTAATCATCTATCTGAAAGAATATCTGTTGCTAAGATTGGCAGTAATAGGTTATGGTCCGATTTTGTTTGTAATAAATTAGTTCCTCCTTCATCTAAATATAATTTTTTTAAAGCAGTTTCTCGTTCTATTGTCTGCTACGCTGCCCAAATTAGGGGATTTCAGCTGTGTGATTTGCTAGAAAGGTTTCATCGTTTTTTTATTAAAAGATTATTTGGACTACCTGCATACACTCCTAACTATATGCTCTTTCTAGAAACTTCCTTCACCCTTCTTCATGTATTTACTTTAAATTTGAATTGCAGATATATTACTGAACTTATTAAACTCCCATATCATCGATTTTCTCGAATCGTAGCGCTGGAAGTTGTTAAGAAAAAAGTATTCTGGTTTAAACATTGGGTGTCCTTGGCTGAAAAATATTCTTGCAAGTTTGATTCAGGGTTGGATAGTTTTGACAAGTGGCAAGGTCAGTTGTCGACCATAGTGCAATGTTTGAGAACGAGCATTATGAGGAATGTGAACAGAGAGCCCGTCAGTCTTTCCGGTTGTCCTTGTATAAAGATTTAAACTACTCTTTAGACGTTTTAAATTTAGAATCTAGCATAGTGGAAGTTTCACTCGTGGATTTGGGTTGGTCTTTTAGGTTACGATGTGAGTTACTTTAGTTAAATTATAACCCTTGGTTTGAAAGAGTTGCTGCCCTAGTGGCTGCTAGTTGCTGCTCCGCGTGAGGAAGGATATATTCCACTTTTTGGGGGTTTGTCCGATACTTTCCGAATTCAGATATCCCTATTTAGGTGTAAATACATTATCAAAGGATCAGCTAGTTCAGCTTCTTAATGGGCACAATTTTATGAGCCTTATTAAATTTGCGCAGCAATCTTGGATTTATCGCCAAAATTTAGTTAAAGAATTTAACTTTACTTAGTTTCTATTATTTAGTATCCATATTTTTTTCTTGTACAATGTCAACTAAAGTTTCAATTTTATTTAATTAACTAATATGATTGGCCCGGTTTCTATTGTTGTGTTAGATAACTTTTATCTTCATTCTGTAATTTTTATTTGTAATCACAATCATTAGCTATGTACATTTGAATTATTATAAAATAATATAGGTATTTTCATAATATTATTCCTTTTGTGATCATCTTTGAGCGATTATCATTTTTGTTTGTCAAGTATTTCATGTCATTATTATTATTATTGTTATTATTACTTTCTCTCTCTCTCTCTCTCTTTTTTTAATTTAGTTATTATTTTATTTTTCTTCCTCATTATCAACCTCCGGCAGACGGTTTTACCATGCCGTAGAATGTCAAGAATGTATTTTCGTATTTACTTTGTCATTATGAAATAAAGCATTATTATTATTATTATTATTTTACAGCATTACCTCTTCCAAAGAGAGGCTAATCTTATTAAAGCATTTCAGTCTAAATACTTTGAGGCAGGGACATACAGCAAAAAAGTGGAGTTAGTTTTCAATCTCAGACATAGGTGTGGTCTCAGAGAACACATATGCCTCGACGGCTCTCTAAGAACATTAAAATTCAAATAATTAACTCTCCCCTGGCCTTAATTATCCAGCTGATGTAATTTGTTGGCAGTTCGTCATTCATATAATCAACATTAAGATTTAGTTCTTTGTAATTCTCAGCTGATCGCTAGCTTAGTGAAACTTGTAAGTTTATTCCACCAAAAACAAAGAGCTCTATTAAGCAAATTAAAAAGTCTATAGAAGTAAAAATTAAAACAATAGCAAAACAAACGGTCCTCGAAAAAGGGACAAGAAAGAAAACACCCAGCTAATTCGCTAAAATGAGCAACAGGAAAGAAGAAGCTGTAACCAACCAATTGGGCACAAGAAGCTTTGGAAGATTATCAAGATAATATTAAAAAAAGTGAGAACACTCCTCCTATAGTTCTCAAAAAACTCAAAATCGAACAGTTAACAAATATTCCTAAATTAAATTCAATAAGTAAACCAAGGCTAACCTCATTAGAAAAAGAAAAAATGCAGATCGACCAAATAACATTACCTTCTAACAATAAAAAACCATATGTTTATAACGTACCACAAATTCCAACTCATAATAAATTCGCACCCTTATCCGACCTAGAAATAAACGAACAGCAAACTAATAGTGCAACAAATAAATCAATAAAAATACCACCAATATTTAGAATGGGTACAGATAATTATCAGACAGTTATCCAAGAAATTAAAAACACCATTGGCTCATCTTTCGAAACTCAACTCTGCAAAAATAAATTAAAAATAATGGTCAAAAATTCAGAAGACTTTAGGAAATTAACAAAATTTTATGATGACAACAGCACCAAGTATTTTACATTCTTAAACCCCGAGGACAGAAAATTATCGGTCATTATAAGAGGCATCCCATATTCAGTCCAAGACAAGGAAATACTAGAAGAACTGCAAGAAAATTATCCAGTTATTTCTGTAACCCGATTATTGAATAAAAAGTACGAACCACCTGTTCCAACGCCTTTATGTGCAGTCGTTTTAGAAAATAACGATCGAGGAAAAGCCATATTCCAGCTAACACGTCTTTACTATTCAGTAATTACTGTAGAACCCAGAAAGAAATCCAGCCTCATTCCACAATGCACTAACTGCCAGCAATTTGGACACACAAAAAACTACTGCCGGCTTGATCCTAAGTGCGTGAAATGCGCAGGCGATCACCACTTCTCAGTCTGCCCACACCGCCAGCTCCATTCTCCCAAATGTATTAACTGCAATGGAGATCATGTTGCCAGCTACAGCCGATGTGAAACACTAACTAATTTAATCGATAAGAAGAAAACACGCCATGCAAGACATAACGTAACTGAAAACAAGACCCTCTTTCATGACAGTCCATCCAGAATGAGCACTCAGCAAGCCTCACAAACTAAACAGGATTTGAAGGTAAATAATCCCCCCGATTCAGTACCTAACTACTGGACCCAAAGAAGAAACATAAGCAAGCCGACACAACAAGACTCCACCAACATCTCTTCAGATTACTCCTGTAATCACTCTTATAAAAGACCTTCTCCTGCAAATAATCACTCCTATAATACCTCTCCCAAGACAGTTACTTACTGACTTGATTCAGACTGTCCTATTTCCTAATCATGAACCTTAGACAACTCTCTACACATAACTTATCACTGGTAAACTGGAATGCCAACGGAATAAAAACACGAACCTCTATATTCTACGACTTCCTCACTAGATACAATATAGACATAGGATGTATCACTGAAACACATCTCACTAGCACTGACCGACTTAAACTATCAGGTTATACCACCTATCGCACTGACAGACAGTCACGTG